>JXPH01011752.1:1434-13335 GCA_001014845.1 Mochlonyx cinctipes
ATATTTTTGGAAAACCTAATTTTTCTCCATAATTCAAAAATCTTGGCTTGTGTAACAAGTATTTTTTTAAACTTGGGGCTCTGCACAAAAACGATCAAAACACGAATCGGAACCAAAAATGGAAAAGTATTTTCATGTAAAAATTTAAGCGGATTTTATTTTTGCCTTTGCAACACTATTCATAATGGAGAACCTCTGGGTGTCAATTCCTGGCGTTTTTAAAAATCAATTATAAGAGCAGGATGTCAGAAGTGACAAACCTTAAAAAACAAGATTTGAACTTGTTCTGAACATCCCAAGATTGATTTTGATACCCTTTTGAAAAAAATCAGTTAAGAAAAACCAGAGGCATAAGCTTTGAACAAAGGAAGAATGCCATTCGGCGTGATAAAGGTTGAAAAACCAAAAGTCTAAAATTCCACATATCCATAAAAAGTCCAGAAGTTCAAATATTTAGTTAAAAATCCAGGCACCCACATCTTGAAGAGATCAAAATTCCAAGGGTGCATGAGGCTAAGTAGTACAAGAGCCGAAAGTACAAAAATTTAACAGACTAAGTGTCCAGAAATACAACGCAAGAGTGCAAGAGAAAAATAATCCCAAGAGCCCAACGATATAAAATTTCAAAACCCCAATAGTACTTTACTAATACTTTTCAACTTATCCATGCGCAATGATGGACAATTTCATTAAGAAAATGGCTATCAACAAAAAAGTCACCATCTTGTACGTTGTATTGGCCTGCTTCAACCCATACATTGTGAATTGAAAATGAAGTACTGCCACCTTTTTTGTCCAAGCTAGTCCTCTTTCTGCTTTTCCATGAGTGTAAGAGTCAAAGGGTCCAATATTCCAGTAACCCATGAACCAAAAAGACTAGAAGTTCAATACTCCACGAATCGTTCAAGAAACAAAAATTCATTGCACCCAGAAGAATTCACCTACAAGATCTAAGATCCAGTTTTCCAGGACTTAAAATGTCCAAGTGCCAATATTCTACGAAGACTGCACTCGTTCACTGGTTAAATAAATTTTTCTACTTTTTTAACACCACTAAGCCCACCCCAAAAAGCCATGATAAGGTATCCATTGTACATAATTCCATCATACACCTAAAGCTGAGCTGACAACAATATCAGGTAGCAGATGTTACAAAATATTTACTTCAAACATTATAAATTCCATTTTTATCTTCTACCCGAAATACCCAGAAGCATTTTTTTGGACAAAGCTTAAAAGTTTATAATTAAAAAACAGAATGCAAACTGTGGCTGGGTGTATGTGTGTTTGCTTGTAGATAGATGGGTAGGTAGGTAGGTAGTTACGTCGTACAACAACAAAGTGGAAATATTTGCGGTTAAATAAACACATTCCACGGTTTCGCCATTGTAGAGAACAGACGACCTGAGCTGATTATGTTTTTACATTATTCTTCAAAAATTTTTCTAGAAAAAGTAAAAGTGTTGCAATTGGTTAAAAAATTAAACTCGTGCAAATTTATTGGCTGAAAATATGCATCTTCAGATACAGACATTAGATACAGGCAATTTTGGATCTTTTTACAGATTTTGTTGAATAAAATAACCAAAAATGCTAGATCTGAGGTATGATTCAATAGCAAAAGTTGTTAAAACAAACTTTGATTTTCGAATGACTTACAGGATTTTTCGGACAAAATTATCTGAAGTTGCCTCTGGAATTTCCAATTTCAGATCAAAAACCTCCGAAATCATTAAATATTTCATTTGAAACTAAGTGTTTTTCAAATCAATGTGTATTATAAGGTTTCACGGGAAATCACTGAAAAATCAGGAAGCTAGACTGCCCCAGTTTAACACGTGATTTTACAGAATGAAATGTTTTCTTTATTTTAAAAACTATTGCGATACGTGGTACTTTCCACAGGCAAAATAAATTATTTTTTTGTACTATTTTACTATTTGTATAAAGAGGGACATTACAATTTTGTATTTTAATACGAACGTAATCTTATTTTTGTATGAACTGTTAATGACAAAACGTCAGTCTAGGTTCACATTTTTATCATGGTGAACGAGCAACCAACGGTTTGAAGTTATTAAAACTTACTACCAAAATTTTGAGTCGGTAATCGCAACTTTAAGAGCGTTTACTCCAATTTTCGATACTAATAATGGTCCTACAAGACAGGCTGTGCGAGCTATGGTAGATAGATTTGATTCAACATATTTACTGTTGAATGTTCCTTCCTGCACGGTCAGTACCGAAAATATCACAGCCATAAGTGCAGTTAAAAATGTACCAAATCAGCCAATCTCACGCCGTTTACAGAAATTGGGAATCTCTCAAACAACATTGTGGCCAATTTTGGCGTAAAGATCTTGGCCTGGCCTACACCCATATAATAATAATAATATAATAATAATAAGGCCTATAGGTATCCTATTGGGACCAGGTGAGTCCTCATATTTCAGAGAACTTTCTAGGTATTAGTGGACCTACAGCTTATAGTGGATTCCGAACCACGACAACTTTAATTGTTATTCTAATGAGTTACCAGCTCATTGAGCCCATCAAGTCATGTTTAGTTTTTATTTCAAGGAAACCGACTAACCTGACATACACACATATACCACCACAATCATAAGTTATATAACTGTAGATGGTAGTAGATGTATGCATATTTCACAGACTGACTGTACTGTGTTCTATTTATAGAAATTTCGACAATTCAGATTTATCACAAACTGAAAATCAACAATCTAATTTAATAGAACACAGCAGTTTGTACCGGGAATCGAACCCAGAACCTAGTGGATGTGAGCCTAGCGTGCTAACCACTCAACCACCCACTCACCCGGCCTACACCGTTACAGAATCAAATTAACTCATGAACTGAAGCTTTTTGATCATTTGAAGCGCCGAAATTTCTCCGAAAAGTTTGAAGAACATCATGAATTTCCCCGAAAACTCATCTTCAGCGATAAAGATCAATTTTGGCTTAATGGCTTTGCCAACGAGCAAAATATACGTTAGTGGATAACAAACAACCCACATGTGCATCGAGAGAATCAATTGCATACACAAAAAGGGACCGTGTTGGGTGGATTACATGCCGGGGGTGTGACAATTACCGCGATAATACGGTCAATGGAGTTCGCTATCGTGCCATGTTCGAAGACTATTTTTGGCCAGAATTGGGTGGACTTGACATCAGTGATATGTGGTTCTAACAAGATGGTGCCACATGCCACACAGCTAGTCATACAATCGATCTATTGAAGAGAAAGTTCGGTAATCGTGTAATCTCGAGAAATGGTTCGGTCGAATGGCCGACCCGCGCATGCAATTCGAAGTCTTTGGATTTCTTTTATGGGACTACGTTAAGTCATTGGCTTGTGCCAACAACCAACAATATGCAACACGAAATTGCCAATGTTTCGCCCGATATGTATGGGAGAGTGGTGGAAAATCAGCTCCATAGAATCTATTGCTGCAAACGTGGTCGCAGGGCTCATATGTACGAGACCGAATTCCATAAAATGGAAGATGTTTACTGCACCTGGAATAAATTTCAGCTTGATATCTCAATTCTTCTGTGTTTTATTTTAATAAATTGTTATGTCCTTATTGAAAAACCATTTACTAATAGCCCTGCTATTGGATGGATTATCGATTATTGCCGGGGGAGGAATGAAGTTATCATCACAGGTAGTACGGAGGCCTTATTTCTGGCCCACTGTGCCTAACTCCCATCCTAACTGACGAAATATTTAGAAGAACAGGATAGTTGATCAGGATATTTAGGGTGAGAGTGCAAATTTCTGTACACTATTGTGGACCGCCGCAACAGTTAATGTAACGTGTTATCAGTTTAACGAACTGCAAATCTGTATATCCATCACGTTCTATTTACCTTTTCTTTCTTTCTTTCATGGTATCTATAAATAGAATAGAGAAGCTTATGTAGTCAGTAAAATTTGAAAATTTTTGATCCCTCAGGAAAAGTTGCTCAAAATAGTCTGAAACGTGAAAGTTGAAAAAAATCGATTTATTACTCGCGTAATTCTCATCCGGTTTAGCTGAAATTTTGTGTGAGGCATACAAACTCTCCAGAATTTTGCAGAAACCTTATGTTCTAATCGGAATGAGCTCAAAATTAGAACAGAATCTTGTGATAATAATAGTTCTTAAATTTTTTGACTCTGAGACATCAGGATCTGTGTGTGGGCTCCTATGCACAAGGAGCCTCCAGAATGCTCGAGTTGTGGTGATCGGAATCGACTCAAACTTGGAATATAAGCTTATGGCATGTGCGCAAGACCAGTTCCTGTGCTAAATTTGGGATAATATTATCTATTCCTGGAGCTTCCTATTACTAGATTTCGTGAGAAAAAGGTAAAAGTCTTGATTCCTCTCCGCCTGGTTCTTTTATGTTGAGAAAAGTGCAGTTCTATGTTACAAAATACACAAACTGTTGTCCAAATTTAATTTTGGCTTGGAGGTTGGTTTTTTAAACCCCATCTCACCATCGTCATCATCATCATCATTATAATCCTCAAAATGGAATTGAATCATGTCGTTGCAGCATACAGCTGTAGAGAGAGCTTGATGTTGTGTTGTGCTGAAGTGGATGGAACATCATGTTGTTGTTATAAATTATACACAAGAAGAACTAACTAAATTGAAACAAAATATTTTATTTCTTATGTCGTGCCATCTGAACCGTGTGCCACACTATTCCAAATTTACCTTTTATGTTGCGTCTCCTTAAATGATGTTGATTATGTTTACTTAGAAATCATAACACGATCCTGTTTTCAGAGTAACGATGCCGTTTTGTACTCGACATTTCACACAAGTAATTTAATTTTTTTTTCACATCTGGTAAAAGCTTTTATTTTAAATTGAACGTGATTCCTACCATTTTTTGTAGTTTTTGAACGCGGTTTGTTTTTATGGAATAACACTCCGTTTCAAAAAATTTGCATTCAATGTTAGTTTAAACAAATAATATTGCAAATCAAAAATGAATATGAGAAATTGAGTATCATTTCAATTTATATCGTATTTTCAATTTTATTAGAAATGAAAATAAAATTGCAGGGCAAGGACCTTTTCAAAGCGGATCCAAAATTAGCTTGAAACTTTTGGTAACACTTGTTTACTTACATTGTCCTTTCTACTTCTGGCCTAGTTAGGGTCCCTAATTGATTGGTTGTGTTTATTTTTTTCAGTTTTTTTTATCGCTGATGTTCACGGTTTGTCATTTTATACCAAAATCTAAAGCTATCTAAAGCTTTCTAAAAAATCTTGAGCTAAAAGTGCGAACATTAGGAAAACTGTCCAAATTACTCAACCCTACTAGTCATACTACATAGATTTCATAGTTCAATGTTAGTAATCATTCGAGGCCACCGTCTTATCTCAAGGATTTGCCACTGACATTGATTGAAAACTGTTTGTGGAATATTACTGGTGACTGATTCCATCCCTTTCCAAGTCTTGGACGCATACAGCAGTGTGGATAAAGAAAGGCCTGTGGATAGTATGCGGCCTGAACGCCAAATGTTGTTTAACGCATATATTCTTCCTCCCGCAGTGTTACCGCGGCTTTGAATGTCTCTTATGGTACGGCCCACCCAGCACTGAGCCGGGCTCCCGTTCAAAAAATATCAAAAAGGACCCCCGATCCAAAAGTTATCGAAAAAATATTACCGAATGCCCTGGAAAAAATTTTAAATAAAAGTTTTTTTAAATTAAAACTATGCATTATTTATATGGGACCCCAAGTCCCCAACCTCAAAAATTGGTTTTGAATGATCACAAATAGACGATAAAATTCCCCAAAATACCTTTAAATTAACATGAATTGTTATCTTGCTGCCAAGGTAGGTAATTAAATTTCTCGCCGCACATAAGATTTCTAGATCAAATTAATAATTTCTATTTCTATCGCTTGAGATTCTTCCAAATTCTGTCCTGCTTAGCAGGTCAAAGGCTATCTGGAAGTCGACGAAAACTACGTACAGCGTCAATAATAATTCTGCGTGTATTTATTGGTTGACACAGGCAGGAGACGTGCTTTTAAAAGCCTACCGTTCCCTTCGTATTATTGCATCAAGTGCCTCGTTGATTCCTTTCAAAATAATTGTCCACAGGATTTTTCTGGGAAAGGACTGCTGCATGATCTCTTGCCAATTGTTGCTGTCACTTGTATCATCTTTCTTTGGTATCTTCGTAATTAAACCCTGTTTCTAATCACTTGGCGATATATTAGTGTTCCAGACGTTACATAAAAATAGATGGAGACGGAGAATGCCTTTGATAGATCTACTAGGAGGATCAAGAAGTGTGGAATAATCCTAAGAGATGGCGCTAGTAGGCATCAATGTGCTATCTATAACTTACTTCACTCTTCATTATGAAATTGAGGGAGCTATGATATTTTGCGTCTGAAGAAACTCTGCATGCGATGGGTGATTTGTTCACAGAGGATCAAAAATGAATTTGTGTTACGACCTTCCAGCAGAATTTGGCAATGTTTACACAAAATTAAAAGGAGTTTTAACCATGTATGAAACATGGATCCACTTCTGAACAACAGAGTCCATGTAACAGTCAAAACAATGGGTTTCTCCGGTAAAAATGCTCCAAAGCGTCCAAAAGCCCAGCAACGAAACGAAAAGGTTATGACCTCTATATTTTGGGATGCGCGTAGAATAATATTCATCGACTATCTTGAAATAAGTATAACCATAAATGGCGAATATTATTCATCATTATAGGATTGTTTGAAAATTGAAATCACAGAAAAACTGCCGCATTTGAAGAAGAAAATAATCCTCTATCATCACGACAATGCGCTTGCTCGTTCATTGTTAGTTGCGCAAGCGAAATTGCACTAATTCGGATTTGAACTAGTTTTTCAGCCGCGTTATTCACCTAAGCCACTTTTAACTGTTTCCAAACCTGGAGATATGGCTCACCGGTAAGTGTTTTCACTCAAATGAGGAAGTCAGAGGTGAAGCTGAGGCCTATTTTGAAGAGCTACCGAAGGATTACTTTTAGGACGAGATAAAAAAAAAGTTTGCAAAACGTTGGAATCACTATATAGACTTTTCTTGTTTCACTTATTCCATACTTCTTGTTCCGCCTAGTATGTCAGCTCATAGATCTTCTGGTGGAATACGATCAACGGCAGGAGCTTTTCCATTTTTGAATGAAGTTAATGCTTCTTCGACCTCCACTCTACTGGATTAATTACATTAATCATCGTACTTAAGTTGACGAGTGCTCATGGATTTTACTGGTTGTTAACGGGTTGCTCTGGATCGTCTAATAAGGCCTATAGGTACCCTATTGGGACCAGGCGAGTCCTCATATTTTAGAGAACTTTCTAGGTATTAGTGGACCTACAGCTTATAGTGGATTCCGAACCACCACAACTTTTATAATGATTATGCTAATGAGTTACCAGCTCATTGAGCCCATCAAGTCATGTTCAGTTTTTATTGCAAGCAAACTGACTAACCTGACATACATATATACCACCACACTCATAGGTTATATAATTGTAGATGGTAGTAGGTGTATGCATATTTCACAGACTGACTGTACTGTGTTCTATTTATAGAAATATCGACAATTCAGATTTATCACAAACTGAAAATCAACAATCTAATTTAATAGAACACAGCAGTTTGCGCCGGGAATCGAACCCAGAACCTATAGATGTGAGGCTACCGTGCTAACCACTCAACCACCCGGTCGTCTGCATCGTAATTAAAAACTTCGTTGAAGTGCTCTAACCACTAATGAAGTGGCTCATTTTAAGTATGCAGGATGTTCCCGTCCTTACCTTTCACTACAGGCAGGATCCTGTTTTCATCGGATTCGCAAACTCTTTAGATATGCTATATAATTGGGTGCTAAGTCATTACAGTGTTCGCAAAAAAGTGCATCATGTTGATGTTGGAGCTCGTTTTTCTCTGTTTTGTCAAACGGGGCAGCATTGTAAGTTTGATTGTCTTTCTCTCTTTAACGATTGTTTAAGTTTCGTCAGATGTCCACTTTTTATGACCGGAGTTCAGATGACCCAAGGCAAAACCAATTTTTTAATTTCATCCTAACTTGCTCCAACTCCTCGGTATTTTTTTGCTTGTATTTTTGCAAAAATACAAGCGCAAATAAAAATAATTGCAAATTGAAATGATGGTAAGGCAAGATAAAGTAAGGTTGTATAAGGCACCAGAATACGGTCGTCAGTATGCTTTTGATATAAATATTTCTGAAAAAGCTAAACGAGAAGGCAACATCAGTTCCTTGGTGGGGAGAGGCTAAAAACATATCAATTAAATCAAATTAACAACCACCCACCATAACATAACAATAATTACAATATCAATAATATGGATTATAAAACATTAATCCAATATTTTTCCAGTAATCAATTTAATTTAAATGCAATATAATAATCATAAATGAGCCATAATTTTCCATTTCCGCCGTAATTACATTCAATAATTTGAGCAAAATTAAACTGACTGATTTATTGCTAGGGAATTTTGAATTTTGTTGTCATAAATTTTCATTTCCATCCAGGTCAATCACAAATTGATTTCAAAATTTTCTCTGATTTTTCCCTCCATTTCCTTCCCGATAAACACTCCCTTTCGCTCATAAATCAATTTAGCTTCATCAGATAGCCGAATTGTTGGTAAAAGTTTTTTCAAAATGTTTTCCATTAAACGTTGCTCTGCTTTTTTTACTGTGGTTGTTGTTAAGGGAGCAAGGTATAGGGAAGAAAAAGAGGAAAAAAACTATTCAAAAGAAACCTAATATCTGGCATTCCACTCAATGAACTTCAATACAGCACGATGTACACAAAAACATGAAAAAAAGTTCCACGATTACAAGAAGCGCCATCAGGTGGAAAAATCGGTAGTATTTATACGTGTTTTGTGTTATGAAAGGGTCATGAAGCTGATCTAATTGTACGATAAAATCGGGAATTTATCCAAAACTTTTCCTTTGTTCGATTTAATTCTGAATTGTCCCTTTGGAAAACATGGCAAAACAAATTTAAAAGTAAAAGTTTGTGCATTAAAAGCGCACGGGAAAAGCATTTTAAATGTATTAAAAGTCAAATAAATCTTCGCTCTTCACAAAACTGTTAAAAGCCCATTCCCAATATGATCCCCCTCTTTTTTCCTCCTCTTTTTAACCAAACAATTCCCCATAGGGATGTTTATATTAAATTCTGAAATCATGCTTTTTGATTCAACAAAATGTAATAATGTCGGACCATTAGAGGAAAAATATTTATAACTCTCGAACTATGTTTACTAAAATGGAAAAATGATTTGTGGGACGTGAGCAGAGTGCGGAAAAATATTTCTCAAACCACCGTGAAATCATTACGTATATGTACAGAAGCTTTGCTATATATAAGTTGTAATTGCATACATTCGAAAAATCAAAATGAAATGTGAGACGTGCATTTTCCATACGGTACATCCTTGAAAGTCCATTATTTGTATTTATTTTTTCCCATTTTCAAGAACTTATGTTATTATTTTTCCCTCTCTAAAAAATTTCCCTTGTGGTTGATAGGCAGACGCTCCACCTAACAAGCCACCAAGGCTGTTAAAATTGTGAGTGGCTGAAAATTAAATTTTGAGCGGCCAAAAATTAAATTTTGAGCAGCCGAAAGTTAAATTTTCAGTGACCAACAATTAAATTTCAGCGGCCACAAATTAAATTTTGAGTAAATTTATTCGGTCGAAAATTATTATTATTTTTTTTTTTAAGTAATCCTGGGTTCTGTTGTATAATCAACCGAGCAATGTCCAGTAGCTTGCTTTAAACAAGGCCTCCCAAAAAGTTACGTTTTGGTCCAAGGAACATCCCTCATGTTTTGGGGATATGCAGCACCAACCGAATGTTTTTGGGCATTTTTATCAAAATAAACAGTGGTTTTAAACTGCGCTCATGTCTTTGGTCCAATCATTTTAAAATGCTTTAGGAATTTGTAGATATTTCAATTACAAACAATTTGGGTCCTTATTATTGGTTCCTGAAATATTTCAAATAGACCGTTGGGCTCCCAGGATATTTTGTATGAAAACTTGGAAAATTGTAAAATCTTGAACTAGGTAAATAAGGACCAAGAAAATTGGTATCCAGGGTTCTTTGGGATGCTGAAGCCAAATATGTATGACATCATCGGAAAAACTGACCTGTAAAAAGTGGACAAAATGACAAAAACTGGTTCATCGGTTCCACTGAGACCGTTTCTAAGGAGTTAGGAGTGACTCGTAGAAGCAAAATTTATTTTTCTGATCTTATCATGTTAAATACATACTAAAAAATCAACGGAATTTTACTTTTTGTAAATCGGCTGAAAATTGGTCAAATTAGAGCAAATATCAAATTCTGACCCCTTGAGGGGTTTTCACAGATCCCAATTATTTGTTTCTGAATCCAAGTACTGAAATTGATTACCTATTTAGTTTTGTGATGAACAAATGAAATAAACTCAAAATCCGGACAATTGGTGGGAAAAATCCTTATTTGGGGAGTAAATTGGGTCCTCCAAAACCCCTGATCTATCTTCACCAATTTTTATCTGATTTCCAAAAAGTAAAGTGCCTCTCGATTTTTATTGTTTATCGAACATGCTGAAGGAATAAGAAATTAAAATGATCTTATTCAGGGTACCTCTAACCTCTTAAAACCGATCTTAGTGGAACAACCGGTACCAATTTTTGTCATTTTGACCACTTTTTACAAAGTCATTTTCCCAATGGTGTGAATTCAGCATGCCAAAACACTCCTGAATACCAATTTTTGGTTCTAATTTACCAAGTTCAAGATTTTCCAATTTTCCGGGTTTGCATTCAAAATATTCTGAGAGCCTAACTGTCTTTTTGAAATATCTCTGGAGGCTAACATACAAAATAAGTGGCTAGGGACTCAAACTGTGTGTAATTAATATATCTAAACATTCTGACAAACATTTTAAGATGATTTGACCAAAGGCAGGAGCGCAGTTTAAATAAAATGTTTATTTTGATAAAAGTGCACAAATCCAGTTGGCCGGTGCTGGATTGCAGTCAATAGGGCGATGGACAAACTGTATAATTTAAATTTTAAAGTAAAGGTGGCGACGCTGCATTTGCCCTTAGATTTATTATTTATTAACGACATCTAGATTAAAATGACGGATAGTAAAATTATAATGGAATTAAATTAAGTGGTGGCGTCCTGCGGAAAAATGTTTAAATCAGTTTCCATTGCCTTATTCAAAAAATCAAACAAAAAAATCAGGGGTGATACCTACTTGGAGTAAAAAGCAACTTTTTGAAGTGCTATGTTTTGAATTTCTTTGTTTAAAATCCTCCATACAACTTTGTTCGAACCTAATGTCCAGGCTATGCTCACCAACGTGTTCTAAACAATGCAATTATACTAGCATACAAACAATAGGGCTGGGCCATACTCGGCAAAATTGCGAAGTTCCAAAAAGTATAGTGATCAAAAGTTGCAGAACTCATAAATAAGCAAAAAATTGTTCTAGGCCATATCCGAAAAATTAGTGCTCCCACTCGGGCATCGGCCTTGAAATATTCCGGTCCGGTACCAAGTCAAAAAAAATTATTTTTATTAAGTTTTTAATTATTTTTTTTATTTTTCTCGACCCGCATTGTATACAAAACTGTGAAATAAAAAGTTTAAGAAAATTTGGGTCACTTCTAGAGCAAAATTAAAAAAAAAACTTAACAATATTTTTTTTTTGACTTTGTAGAGGGATCGGAAAACTGCAAGGCCGTTGCGCGAGTGAGAGCAATAATTTTTCGAGCATGCTGTAAAACAATATTTTGCTTATGTTTGAGTCCTGCAACTTTTGATCACTATATT
>JXPH01011764.1:1666-12543 GCA_001014845.1 Mochlonyx cinctipes
TTTCAAATTGCGTCCTCTTTTAGCAGATCAAAGGCTTTCTGGAAGTCGACGAAAACGACGTACAGCGTAATCAGTAATTGAAAAATCTCCCCTAATGGCACCTGTAAGTAGCCGGAGGACTGCAGGAGCTTAGGTATAGGAAAAAACCTATAGAAGTTAAAGTCCAAGTTCCGAGCTCTAGAAATAGAGAAGAAAAGTTTTATACTATTATAGTGACTAAGAACATGCTTATTTTGATCTTCCATGTGGCGTGTAGTAAGGCTCCATTCACGAAAAACTGCCGTTACGTAACAATAAAAACATTTAATCGTTGAGATCTGACTTCTTAAGAGTCCCTTTTCAGGTTATTGAGAAGATAGATAGCGATTGAGAAGACGCTTCTTTAGACATCTTATACACTTAACACAAAACGGGAACCAGAGACTTTGTAATAAGGTGGACTAATTTGAAGAATTTTGTAAATTCAAAAAGTTAGCCCCGCAAAAGTTTGCTAAAGGTCTCAGAAATGTTCCTAATTTTTTCAGATTTTTTTTTTGATCGCAAATATTTTAGCTCAAAGTTTGAATTTTTGTATAAAATACCCAAAAAATCAAAATTAATTGAATTTTTCTCTGCAATGACTGATTTTACAGTCAAATTGTATTTTACAATACTATTGTCCATTCCGTCCAATTATCTCGAGCATCAACACACCCTTCTACAATCTTTCGAGATTTTTGTGCGATATTATAGGTACTAGTGTAGGAAAAACAGCTACTCATGTAGAGAACGCATTGGATTTTAAAGCAAAGATTGCTGAAGCTAGATTACCGAAAGGTTACAGATTAGTATCGTTCGATGTCGTTTCGCAACGTTGATAATGTTTTTGTACTGGACGTGATTGGTAAGAATTGGTCAAAAATAAAACAGAACAGTGGGACAAAATTGCTAAAGTCTCAATTTCTTGAAGCTTTAGAATTTGTCTTATCAAATTGCGAGTTCCAGTTTAATGGAAAATCGTACAAACAAATTTTTGGATCTCCTATGAGTTCTCCTATTAGCCCAATGGTTGCAAATTTCGTAATGGAACATTTAGAGGACTATGTTTTGAAGACATCTAAGGTGAAGCCTATCTTCTTCTTCCACTACGTAGACGATATCATTTGTGCAATACCTGTTGATTCAATTGGTGATTTCAAGAATTTGCTCAACAGTTACCATTCCCGTCTTCCATTTACACATGAATTAGAAGCGAATAATCGTATACCGTTTCTCGATGTCCTGGTTTTCGATGATGATGGTACCATAAGATGGGGTTCAAACGTCATTTCAAAACTCCCCAAAAAATCAGGGATGCTAATGGGACCCAAATACTACTTTTAATTGGTAGTGCTGGGTTCAAACGTCATTTTAAAAATCCCAAAAAAATCAGGGTAGCTATGGGACCAAAATGCAACTTTGAACCGGTGGCGCGGGACACAAACGTCATTTTAAAAATCTGAAAAAAATCAGGGGTACTATTCGAATCAGAATACAATTGCCAATCGTAAAATTTCCAAATCGATCCAAATCTAGGATATGAACCAAATGATTCCTCAATTGTATTTGATTTATGTTATAATATATTTTTGATGATACCATCTATAGCCTGTTCATTAAAATCGGTCAGAATGCAGTTCCAAAAGTGAGAGGTCCAGCGTTCGAATCTCGGTTCGGAGATATTTGGGAATGTTTTATTCGATAGATTATTTTTTATTATTAATTTAAAATCGTGAATCTAATTAATAATAATAATAATAATAAGGCCTATAGGTACCCTATTGGGACCAGGCGAGTCCTCATATTTCAGAGAACTTTCGAGGTATTAGTGGACCTACAGCTTATAGTGGATTCCGAACCACCACAACTTTAATGGTTATGCTAATGAGTTACCAGCTCATTGAGCCCATCAAGTCATGTTCAGTTTTTATTGTAAGGAAACTGACTAACCTGACATACACACATATACCAACACAATCATAGGTTATATAACTGTAGATGGTAGTAGGTGTATGCATATTTCACAGACTGACTGTACTGTGTTCTATTTATAGAAATATCGACAATTCAGATTTCTCACAAACTGAAAATCAACAATCTAATTAAATAAAACACAGCAGGTTGAACCGGGAATCGAACCCAGAACCTAGTGGATGTGAGGCTAGCGTGCTAACCACTGAACCACCCGTCGTCGTGAATCTAATTACGAACCCGAATAATCAGCAGATGAAATGTCATGTTAATTTTCCAGAAACTTGGGAATCTGTTCTTGGCAAGAACAGATTCCATCTGGGTATAAAGATCATTTTGGCCACACAGTACCCTAAAACCCATTTTTGCTTGCAATTAGACTCGAGCAGAGTTCCAGGTGAATTTGAGTTTATCCACGTGCCATGAAACGTTTTCCACGTAAAACAACTCATATTTATTGCCTTTTCAGATAATTCAAAATAGGATTCTTATCAACATGTAAAGCGGAACAGCTTTTATCTACATTGTAGTTTACTTCATTTCAACATTTAAGAAAAGAGATGCTGCAGAAAGACGTGAAATAATCTCTTTTTTCTTCTTAGAATAGAGAAAAGAAAGTAAAATTATATGAAATAATATTATAAAAATAAGAAGAAAAAAACATTTTTGATAAAAAAGAGAATTATAGCAAATTAGAAATAATCGAAAGAAGAAAGTCTCTCCGTATGTATCTGATCTGTATAGGAGGTGGGTAATATATTGATTGATAGATTTGTAATTTAACATGTCCCCTGGGGTGCTTTTAATGCTCAGAGAATTTTCTTTATGTTTGCTATCGCAATATATACTCCATAGCTAGCTTGACGTGACTATGTACACTGAATTAAATGAATGTGATTTGTTTTAGCAAAGACGACGCATAGTTAACAAAAGTAATAATCTGTTTTATGTCTGATTTTATTGACGTTTTAGATTAAATTTTTATTCCTCTTGTTTCTAAGTCAGTGCTTGCTTCTAAATTGGCTACAATTCTGTAATTTAAAATCAGTGTGACTCATCTTATTGCTGTTTGAAATACATTTTGTGCAAAAAAGTAACTTGTTGTCACATATTAGTAATTTTGAGTGTGAAGGGAAACGTTAGCTAGCAACAGCTAGTGCACTACTAGACTGCAAACGATGAACAGCTTTGTAATCCCCACGTTAATATTTAATTTTCACCATGACCGATGAAAAGCTTAAAGCATCTTCCAATATATGTTTTAAAAATTGGGTAAAGCTTTAGTTTAAATTCTTGTAACACTTGTTTCTACGCTTTTTTGGAAAAATTTGAATTTTGAGCCATTTTTAGCACTGAAACTCACTTTTCCGCACCTCTAAGACTTGTTGTTATACTCTATAAAGAGGTCTATAGAAGAGCTTTCCAATGAATTCCCATTCATTGGTTGGGCAAGGAGTAAATCTCAAGTTATTAATCGGAGAATATAGTCACTTTGTTTTAACTTTGATAGTCAATAATTATCGAACGGTTCACTATCTTTGGTGGTCAAATTTTTTCTATGATCATATGTCTCTGTAGCACTTGCGTCAGAGCAGTATCTTTAGAAGCGGGAGAGATCAAGAGTTCAAACCTCAGTATGGGTTTTTCTTTTTTTTAATGAAAAATTCTAATTTTGGAAGCTAATCGAGATAACCCGAATCATTGGGTTGTGATATTGTCCTGATTCAGAACCAAAATACCCAGCATATGAAATATCGGGTCTTTTATCCAGAGGTTTGGGACTTTTTTAAGGGTGACATCATAATATCACCAATATTTCACATACAACTACTCTATCCCTTCTAACTCTTGAACTATTGATTGAATATGACTAATTTATTCTTAAAGTCCTTCAAGTGTGTAATACAAAAAATAAAAAATAACACTAAAAATCTTATTTTGCAATATTTAGGGGTATGTCGCCGAACAGCACTTTCAGCGATCCCTTACATTGTAAAATCGATTTCTATTTCCGATGCTCTTAGGTAAGCAAACTCTGTTTCTCCTGTCATATATTCCAATTGCATTTATTTATGATGTTCATACTGCTCAATTTGAAAAATTGTGAAAATTTCATTTTTAAGTGACAAATCCATTTTTATGGGCAGAGGATGAAGTTCCACTACGGTAACTTTCTGTTTTACGGAAAAAGTATATGATTTTTTATTTTTGTATTTTTTTCTTCAACAAAAATAAATTATAATTTTTGAAAAAAGTAATAGTTTTAGACCAACCATACTAAAGATATGAATATTAGAAATTTAAACTTAGCTCCAGAAGACTCGAATTTGAAACGGTCATAACTTTTTTCTAGATATGGTGGAATAGTTTTTATTAAATAGGTTCAAATTGGTTGGAATTTAAGAGCTCACCCTTGAAAGTGCTCAGTTTTTGCTCAAAATATTAGTGTTTTCCTCATTTATGTCAGAAAAGCCAAAATTTGTCATTTATTTTTTAATTTGACCTGCATCCGGCGTATCTATAGGTTGACTAAGAAGGCTGAAATTTTGAGAGTTCTGGTTTGATCCACCAGGCCACAAATTCAAATTCAAAAAAAAAACTTTTTTTCGACCACCCCTACGGCCATATGTCTGATTAAATTTTTATTAGTTTGACGGCCTAAAAGCCGATTTAAATTATATCGATGGAAGCAGCTAGTAAATTTTGTGCGGGGTGATGGCTGATGTGATCAGTTCGCTTGACAACTATCCAATCGATAGGTGCTGTTGGGGGCTGAATCGGTGGAGGCTTCTTTTGGTGATTTTTGCTAAATATTTTTTATGCATTATTATCCCTCCCAAGACTGAATTTGGATGAAATAAGTGTAGCAACTTGTCTGCAACATTCAAAAATGTCAAAGTAAAAATTTACTAGGAAACCACAAAGTGGATTATATACTTTGCTTTTTGATTTATTATATTGCACATGGTGGGAACTCGATTAAAACTTGGTGAAAGATCATATGTGCAAATTTTTAAGAGGATTGGGCAGTGACTGAGTTATTAAAGAAAATCTGGTAAATGGAAGCATCAAGAACAGATGATATTATACTAAATTTATCATAAGAACTGTTTGAAGCTTATATTCCAAATTTGAGCTCATTTCAATCACAAGAATAGTTACAAGAATTCTGGACAATCCATGGTACATAGGAGCCTCTAAATCTCTATCTTCTAGAGTCAAACTTTTGTGGGAACTGTTTTTAGATACCTATGTATCACAATATTATGTTTCAAATTTGAGCTCATTCCGGTCAATAGAACTTAAGAATTCTGGAAGTTCCTGGCACATATGAACCCTCAGATCTCAATCTCAATGTGGCAGGGTCAAACTTTTTAAGGACCTGATAATGTTCCGAATCGGAGTTCATTTCAATCATTAGAAGAACTCAAGATTTCCGGAAAGTCCTGTTGATTTTGTGTGGGGGCCTCCGAACTTCGTGGTCCGATTATGCCCATTTACGAACTCGTCCTTACATTTGTTGAGAAAAGCCCCGAAACGGTTGAGAACTACGTGAGGTATCGAGGACACAGGCAGAGAGGCAGCCGCACTCCCAGACGGAGATTTTTCAGTTTTTCGCGTTTCAGAACATTTAGTGAAACTTTCCAGAGGGATCAAAGAATTACAAATTTTACTGAATGCATAAGCTTTTCTTTTCTATCACTAGATATTATGAGACAAATAAATGAAAGCTAAAATAATGGAAAAGCTCAAAAACAGAGGTTTTTCGAAATGTAAATAACTCTGTTGCAGAAATCAAAGACAAAAATTGTAAAACTATTTTGGGGTTTAGTCATTTTCTATCATTTGCAGTCATAAATTTCCTGAAGCTGAGCGGGAATCTAAAATTCAAGGAAAACCTCTACTTCAGAGGTTTTCTGGGATTTAAAGAATTACGTGCCAAATGTTTAAGAATCATGATAGTCGTCGTATTTGGAAATGTACGGAGAGGCCTCGTCAAAAAGGATTTTGAAATATTTTTGAGCTTGACGATTTTGAGCCGGAACAATAGATCAGCTTAGGGTCTAAATAAAGGCTACAGAATTTGCTTTTAAATTCACTTATTTTGAGCACAACCTAAATCACTGAATATAATATATCTGTTGTCATTTTCAGTTCTGTGATATAATATTATCAAGTTCAAGTCGTGGAGTTCTGCATAAACTTCGGCTGGCGTTTAATGCATGTCTGAGATATGTTCATAATCTTAGGCGTTTTGATCACGTTTCTCATCTAAAGGCCAGCTTGCTGGGGTGCTCTTTGGAGAAGTTTTACAAATACAGAATAGCTTGCAGTGTGTTTAAGGTGCTGCACGGTATGTCTCCGATTTATATGAATGGCTTCTTTGTTCGGGGGTCTTTTTCGAGAACAGAAAATCTTCTAATGCCACGATTCCAAACGGAGGGCTTTGGCCATTCTTTTAGAATAGAGGGCGTTAGAGTTTGTAACTCCTTGCCAGAAACAATCGCATCTTTGGAAAGGATTTCGGCTTCTAAAGTTGCAGCACTGGAATTTTTCAAACCAGTCACCAGTATCAACGTCAACACATAACTTCTGTGATGCTGTTTTAAATTGTTAAATTTTTATATTGTTAAATCTTTAAATTTTGAAATTGTTAAATTTTTAAATTGTTAAATTTGTAAATAATTTTAATTGTTTTTTTTTTGCTTTTAATTATCAATCGATGTCTGTATAGGCATTTTCAATGTGGGACTGTCCACATTGTCAATGAAAAGCATTATGCTTATTTATATCAGAAATAAACTAAAACTAAACTAAAACTAAACTGAGCTTTAAATCAATTCACAGATTTTTTCGGCAGCTTTTGACGATACNTCTTTAAATTTTGAAATTGTTAAATTTTTAAATTGTTAAATTTGTAAATANATTTTCAATGTGGGACTGTCCACATTGTCAATGAAAAGCATTATGCTTATTTATATCAGAAATAAACTAAAACTAAACTAAAACTAAACTGAGCTTTAAATCAATTCACAGATTTTTTCGGCAGCTTTTGACGATACAATATTTTGTGAAGATAACTTAAATTTCAATCACGCAGTCGACTTACAAAACGTGGCGAAAAGTAATATTTAAATGGTGGTGATGGTGATTAATATACAAATGATACTTCAAATGATTTTTTTTGACCAAATTATATTATTGTACATACAATTGACAACGTCCCATCATTTTTGTCATTTTTAGGTCTAAAAAATTATTTAAAACATCTGTGAAATTGATTGTAAAAAGTCAGTAACTTTCATTGAAAATAATGTATCAAATTGACTACAAAACTCGTTGGAGTTAAGAAAAATACTTTTTTTATTTGACACAGAAAAAATCAGTGAATTACATTTATGGGACAATTTGGTTGATTTCGACTGAAAACATGATGTGGTGGAATACACAGAATTGATTCAGTTGACTGAATTGATTGATATTTTTTGCAAATTCTACAGAATTATTTTCAGTTTTCATTTTGTTCACTACAAAGTGGGAGCTGACGTAATTTTCTACAAAACATTATTAATTTTTAAAATTTTACAAAGAACCCCAAAAAATTTCCAAAAAGTGGTCTCTGGAGCTTTTAACCATGTAAGACCATTTTTATTAGACACAAATAAAAAAATTTGAGGGGTACATTTTGTGCATATGCCTCTTATCTGAAGCATTTAAGATTTAAATTGGTGAAGCAAGGTACATAAAAAATCAATTATCAAACTGTAAACTCAATTTCGTTAAACACTAAAAAAGATCAAAACCAAAATTAAGTAGGTATTTATAGCATAATTTTCTCATTATGAATGAAAAACGAATGATAATAAAAATAAAATAAACATTGTAGTTTTTAACTACTAGTTTTTTTTTTGAAAAAAAAAAAAAAAAATTGTGTTAAGAGTTTTGATTAATGGCTGAACAAAAGTTCAACAATGTTTGACATTAATTTTCATCTGTTCGTTTAAATTTATCTGTCGGTAAATTTAAAACTACATCCCCAAAACCATAAATGATAATTCATACCAAATGACGATGATTTTTTCATTTTCATTTTTTGTTGTTGTGTAAACTCGGAAAATAAATCATTTTTAAAGACTAATAAAAATGAAAATTTTATCTACATTTTATGGTTTTTCAACAAATTGTGTAAATCAATTATGTGACAATATAAATCTTTACACTATATCGACGCCAAACGCAAGCGAGAGATCTTTCATTTTCATTAAAAAGCGAACGAGCAGAGCAAGCACGCAGCATCCCACAAATCATCGGAATCATCAGCAAAATGGCTGGAAAACACACCGAGAGATAAACTTTTGTAAATATTAAAATGAAGCATTAAATAAAATGTTTATCACAAATTTATGTACGTCGATACACAAGAAAATATTTTTATGCATTAAATTTATAACAATTTATTAATTTTATTATAAAAATATGCGGTTAAGTAAGTCTTTTTCAGTGAAGATGATGACGATAGCCTGAACGAGGGGTGTAAAAGCCTCATATGTGAAACTACCTCAATTAATATGCAATTTCATGTATTGAAGAACATGGCCGATCTGCCTTCATGACTTTAACTTCTATATGTAGTTGTTTTAGGAGGACGTACTGATTATTGATGACATCAATCTGTTTTTTTCTAAAAATGACAAATTTGTATGGAAGCCCACAGAATCCTTTACCTGATTGGGCTGAAAATTGGTAGGTATAATAATAATAATCAGGCCTATAGTACCCTATCGGGGCCAGGCGAGTCCTCATATTTTATATAACTTTCTAGGCATTAATGGACCTGCAGCTTATAGTGGATTCCGAACCACCAGAACTTTTAATGGTTATGCTAATGAGTTACCCAGTTCATTGTGCCTATCAAGTCATCATGTACATTTTTGGTGCGTGGAAACTGACTAACCTCTTCAACATGAATGCCATTCGAACGTCTTTTATCCGATACTTAAGTTTTTGCAGAAAGTATATTTTTGATACCATAGATCTGACTATAAATGTCGCAGATCATCTTGTTACCCTATTATTCATTAATAATAGCACACACAAAGTAATTTACTTTCTCAAAAACGAATTAAAACGCAAGTTAATTTAATGGCTACTGGTCGGATTTGAACAGGACACTTGTGGTTCATAGTCAGACGCTCTACCTATCAAGCGACCAGGGCAGTCAAAGGTAGACATACAATGGGTACTGATCAATAATCTTGGCCAAAATTTCAAAAGACTTTATTAATGAATGTATGATTTATCTTTTATCGTTTATAGCTAACTTTTGTATGAGAGCCCACAGAAGCCTTTCTCCGATTGGGCACTCATATGAATGAATGACGTGGTCTTATGAAATGAATACTTCTCAAACAATTTCAGCTCAATCAGACAAACCGTCTAGGAGTAATCTTGAGATAAAAACGACCGACTGACAGACGCCACTCAATTTTGGTCGGAAGTAATTCTTAAGGGTCCAAAACGTGCTTTAAAGTTGATTGAGTTGAGTTGACCAAATGCATGACTTTCACTTGTAGAAATCAAAGTAAAATTACTACATTTTTCAGTACAGTTTAGAATTAAGAACAGACGTATACCTATCATTCTTTTCTCTGATATTTATCAATTTTGAAGTTACTGCTTTCTGATTGGTTGAAACCCGTTACAAAATGTAGTAGTTTTTACTATACATGATCCAGTGGTCCTGTTTATCATTGAGAAACAGTGGATTGAAAATTTTCTATAATGAGCTTCCATCAGTACTAATTGAGCTATAAAGGGTTAGTGTGTGAACATAATCCTTAAATTTTCAAATTCATGTATGGGTGGAAGCCCTACATCAGAATCAAGGAACCCCAGAATGTTGGTTATAAAGAGCATTTTGCGTAACATTATTTAAAAACTCTTTCTATGAGTAACTAAAGTTTCTTCTGAAGAGTATAGACAGTGTCTACTCGCAGTTATAGGTCATACATTTTAACTTTTTCTCTCTCTATGGATATAAAAGAAAAGCTTATGTATTCAGTAAAATTTGAAAAATTTTGGTTCCTCGGGCTGTTATGTATGTATATGTCATTTGCTTGCGCACTTCACATTAGTGTTAGGTGTTGAGTTCAAAATATCTATATTTTCGCCAAATACTCGTAAGCATCATTTACTTTATTTTAATGAAAGCTGCTGCCGAAGCACATCGTATTTTAGTGGAAGCTTATGGTGACTCTACTCTTTCCGAAACATTATGCATAGAGTGATTTCAACGGTTCAGAAGTGGTGATTTTGACTCAAAAGCCAAAGACCGCGAGCAAGAACCTAAACATGATGCCGTGGAACTGAAGACATTGCTCTCGAGGATGTTAAATGTTACGCCACATTGTGTTTCTGTGTGCCTTCATAAAATAGGGTTGTGGTAGAAGGAAGGAAATTGGGTGCCATACCAACTAAAGGAAAGAGACATTTAGTGCAGAAAACCATATTCAAAATATTACTTCAAAGACAACAACGGAGGGGTTTCTTGCATCATCTTTGATAAAAAGTGAATCTACTATGATAATCTGAACCTAATCCATGTGAATCGTTTCCATCGACGTCAAAGAAGAATATCCAATATGCCAAGGCATAGCCCCAGTATGTAGAGGGATATGAAGGATGTGGTATATGACAAACTCGTTATCGACAACAAGTGATGCGATTAGAACGAGTTTTGGTCAATAAACGGACAGAGTGTAGGCTTAGGCATGACAAAGTTATTCTTCTTGACAAGGCCCAACCGCATGTTTCTATACCCGTGAAAAATTACTTGGAAGGACTCAACCGGTAAATCCTACCCCACCCGCCATATTCACTAGACATTT
>JXPH01011802.1:0-10002 GCA_001014845.1 Mochlonyx cinctipes
CTAACTGAACCATAACAATGCTTTAGAAGTCGCGATGTATTTATAAACAACTTAGCAATAACAATTTTTTCAGCTTAAACAACTTTTTTGAGTATTGGTCTCTGGGCTCTCTAAGAGACTAATTGTCCTCTGGAGTGTCTCAAAAGCCATTTTGGTTTCATTTCAGTTTTGGTCCAAAATCTTAACCAAAATGCCATCCCCCATAAACCAAATTTTTGGGGCCCTCTAACAACCTAATTGTCTTCTGGAGACCGTAATTGGCCACATGTGACCAGTTTCACTTCCGATTGAAGATAACAACCGAAATACCAAGATTATAACCGAAATACCAAAAGATTTCAACGATTTTTAGAAATGAAAAATGAGAAACTGAAAAATCTTCTTCTACAAGGACATCGGATACCCTGTCCGTTTACTTTAAATTTTCTTAAAAACAAGTTGAAGAATCGTAATTGGTTAAAAATTCGAAATCACATTTAAAATAAGTTTTGAACCTTTACAATTCATTTGCGCTCAAATTTGGGTAGATATCTGTATTATGGCGGGTCGTTATTGAATGGAGAAATTTCAAACTAGTTCAATCATTTGGGGATAGCGATAAAAATTTGTGTATTGAATCCAATAGCACCCCTGATTTTTCAGACTTTTATTTTGAGGTCTACTATTTGCACTTTTCACCTAAAGTTTTCCGGTTCTGCTACAAAGTCTTTTTTTTTTTTATTGGTGTAATTTTCAATTGTATTTTTCTAATTTTTCTTGACCCCTATAACATACAAAAATGTGAAAGAAAAATTTTAAAACAAATTTTGGTCGATTTTAGAGCTCAAAAACATGAATTTTTGAAAAAATTTCATTTTTTCTCGAATTTCTTCACAATTGACAGTTTTTGAGCTCTAGAAAGGGACAAATTCTTTTAAAAACTTTTTCTTTCACATTTTTGTATGTTATACGGGTCAAGCAAAATTAGAAAAATACAATTGAAAAAGAAAAAAATAAAAAAAAATTGGACTTACTACCAGGACCGGAAAACTTTAGGTGAAAAGCGCAAACAGTAGACCTCAAAATAAAAATCTGAAGAAAATCAGGGATACTATTGGCATCAATACACAACTTTTTGCTGCTATCCCCAAATGATTTTCCGAAATTTCTTACAACGGCCCGCCCTAATCTGTGTCTTTTTGTCGGTTTGTAGATTGTCGATTGTGGATTATGTACATTTATATTTCCAACGATAGCGGTCGCGATTATTGATCGATTATTTCAGGAATATTTTTAGATATTCAAGTTAAGAACCCTATTGTTTTTGGACACAATCGGTCCCTTCCATACAAATGGAAGATCGATCAATGAAAAATCGAAAACTCGAAAATTCAAAAGGGCTGAAATTTTGGTGGTCAGTTTTCAACAAAAAGTGAATTTATTATAAACTTTTTGGATTCTTCCTGATTTTTTTCAATTTTACCTAAAATTTTGTGATTTTAGTTTTACTTACTTACTTACTTAAGGCCTATGNTTAGTTTTTAGTTTTACGTTCATATTAATAGATAGAAAAGAAAAGCTATTGTATTCTGTAAAAAAAGGGTTCCTTGGAAGAAGTTGCTCCAAATCGACTGAAAAAAACAAAAAAAATGTGTGTGTCTGTCGGTCTGTGTCCTCGATAACTCGCCTAAGTCTCAACCGATTTGGCTGAAATTTTGTGTGGAGGCGTTTTTCAACAAAAGTAAGGACGAGCTAGATAATAGGGCAAATAGGACCATGAGGTCTGGGGTGGGGACCCCATACAAACTTATCAGATTTTTTTTTTCAGAAATCTTGAGTTGTAATGATCGGAATGAGCTCAAATTTGGAATATAAGCTTTTGGTAAGTATCCTAGCACAGTTCTTAAAAAAGTTTGACCTTAAGATATCGGATCTGAGGGTTCCTTGTGCCAGGAACTAGCTCAAATTTGGACTATAAGCTTTTAGTTAGTATTCAAGAATAGTTCTTAAAAGGTTTTGACCATAAAACATCGAGATCTGGGCTGGGGGCTCCTTGGTAGCAGGAGATTTCAGAAAATAGGATCAAAATTATTTTGTATGCCTAGGAGGCGGGTGGGGCCTGTAGAATTTGGTATTGGGTATGCAAAAATTAGAAAGGGTTAACAAGAAGGCCGAGGGACCATCGTAAATGAGTTAAATGAAAAACATGTGCCATTAAAAGCTCTTAAAATATTGTATTGTACATCCATCTCTAATTCAATTCCCATCAGTATAAAACTAACTTCAACTCCAACCCTTATTTTTATTATTGTTTCGATTCAAGTGCATCATCATCATGAATATGAGTAAATAAAACCAAATGTAAACGTAAAAAGAATTATATTTATGTTATCGTTTACGTTTATGATGTCTAAATCAACTTAACATTATTTACTCTGCTGTACTTTTACTCGTACACAAACAAGCAAACAACACAACATTTTTCGTCTGATACTGATGCTGCAGCTCTTCTGGAATGGAACTCTCTTACTCTTCATCTCTCTGTGCTTTTGATGGGACGCTTGTTTTTCGGAATAAAGTTTTAGTTTTGTACGAACTAGTTTAAAAATAAAACTCTGCTCTTGCTTTTCGCTTTATTTTCCTTTTCAGACTATATGTATAAAATAATATATATATAGCATTCAACACAATATCATCATAATCATAATTTTCGTCTTTTCATTCCATGATTTTCTTCATGTAAGTATTCGTGTGTAATTTAGATAAAGTTTATTAGGAGAAAAACACATGTTGATATGTTGAAATAAAATTCATTACGCCGTCGTCGTACTTTATGGGAAAATAAAAAGCCCTTTTTTCTGTTGCTCTCTTTGGGGACAAGAAAAAGTGGCTCCGATTTAATATCCTATCCCCAGCATCACAGCAGCAGCAGCAGCGTATGTTAATTTCGTTTCTTCTTCTCTCGATTCCTTCTTTTATTTTTGGCTTTCAGAAAATAAGATTTGAAAAAATAAAATAAAGAACATGCGCACGCAATATGTTAAATATAATGTTAAAATCCAATTCCACAGTAATATAGTCTTAAATATCATGAGCAGAACACAAATCTCGGTGGACATGGAAATATTGGCTTAATAGTACCTATATACAGTATATTTTGTAATGTATTCAATTTTGATAAAACGAAGTGAAGAAATAAAAGGAGAAGATTTTATCAATTTGAAAACTGTTTGCAGATTTGAAATTATTGAAAGATTTTGCAAATGAATGCAAGCATTACAAATATTTTAAGAGTACATTATAATATACACTAACATGCACATTCTTTGGATATTGTTTGCATTACTTGGAGGGAATTAAAATGTAAAACATGCAATTTGTTGTGAGACTTGGAGATGTAATTCAGTTGGATTCATGAGCGAGCACACAGTTTAAATAAAAGTTACTCTCAAAACTTTAAGCTTTAACTCTGGTAATCCCAGATCGGCCAATTCCTACAAGTAGTGATAAACATACACGTTGAAAAAACTTGTTACATTTAAACAAGAAAGTCTCCCAAGCAGGTTGAAAATTTCACTTAGTTGGCGCTAACAGGTTAAACCTTCTTGCAGCGAAGAAGTTATTGTTAATCCCAAACAAGATCCTGCTTGCCCCAAACGGTCATACTTGTTGAAACATTCTTGGGGCTAAGAGGATCTTCTTTGACTTGTTAGCTTCAAACAGGATCTCGATTACTTGTTATTGAATACTGACATTAAATATTGTCCCAAGTTTACCTATCAATTTTATGACGTCATCAATAATCTAATTAGTACATCCCCCTAATGGCACCAATAATGAGCCGGAGCGACATAAGGAGCGGAGGCATAGAAAAAAAACCGTACAAATCCACAAAGTGGATTATATAGCTTTTCATCATATTTATTCTACCTTGTGATAAAAACTACATTTAGACTTTGACAAAGATTTTATGTGCAAANCGTACAAATCCACAAAGTGGATTATATAGCTTTTCATCATATTTATTCTACCTTGTGATAAAAACTACATTTAGACTTTGACAAAGATTTTATGTGCAAATTTTGAAGAGGGTCGGAATAGTATTTACAGAGTTATTCAAGAAAGTCTTGTAATTGGAATCACCAGAATTGGATGATATTATCCTAAATTTAGCATAGGAACTGTTCTTGGATACTTACCAGAAGCTTATATTTAGAATTTCAGCTTATTCCGATCACTAGAACTCGAGAATTCTGGAAGTGGACAGTACCTAGAAGCCTTCAAATCCGGATGCCCCAGGAAAAAGATTTTTTAAGGGACTGTTCTTGGATACTTATGAAATGTCTATATTCCAAATTTGAGCTCATTCTGATCACGGGAACTCAAGAATTCTGGAAGTTCCTGGTACTTAGGAGCCTCCAGATACCGATGACCAGGGTCNTTTATATACTTACCAAAAGCTTTTATTTTCGATTTGAGCTTATTTCGATCACTAGAACTCGAGAATTCTGAAAGTTCCTGGTGCACAGAAGCCCCCAGATCCCCATTCCCTGGGGTCAAACTTTTATAGGAACTGTACTTGGGCACTTACCACAAGATTATGTTCCAAATTTGAGCTCATTTCGATCATTAGAACTCAAGATTTCTGGAAAATTCTGGTGAGTTTGTATGGGGCCTCCTGACCCCGTGATCCGGTTTGGCCCATTAACAAACTCGTCCTTACATTTGTTGAGAGAAGCCTCCACACCAAATTTCAGCTAAATTGTTTGAGAATTACTGGAGTTATTGAGGACAAAGACAGACGACAGACAGACAGACAGACACACACGATATATTTTTGTATTTGTTACCTCACAGATCATATTTTTGAAAAAAAATGAGTCTTTGACTGCGTCTGTCTATGTCCGGCTGGGTGTTAGGCCGTCTGCCAAAACTAATTTTTGATGTGGCCACATTGCAATATCTGTTCATATAAGCCTCTAACTGTTACTAGCAAAAGTAAATTTTTTTCCAGAAATTTTTGCTGCCGTGGCCACTTCAGTTGTCAGCTGGGTGGATTTGCAAGCAGACTTCCATTTTTGGGATGTGGGAATCCAGCGCTACAGGAAAAAACTAATTACAACCTGTTACTCGCTCGTTCCCACTTTTCCCGGCTGGCTCTCTAACTATAAGTTTAATTTTCGGATATTTTACCAGGTTTTTTGAATGTATTAATTTTCTGTGTACCCTATGGCCACTCCTCATATACCTTCTCTCTGTCAGTGACATATGGTTAATGACAGAAAATTTGTAATTACTTATTTAAGTACCTGGCATTATTATTTAATGTTTAAGAAGGCACAACCCTAAAAAAATTGTTTTCGGTTTCATTTCACAAATTTCCACATCCAGCTGTTAGGAAGTATTTTTGGGCAGTGCCTTTTAACATTAAATAAGAATACCTATACCTACCCTGTAATTAGGAGTAATTTTCAATTATAAGTATTACTCATCATCCTTGTCTCCTAACGTGATTTTCATATAAAATAAAAAGATTTTGCCAATAGATCGATAGTTTATGTTGTGAAGCGATTTATAAACGTTTGTGGCAAAATGGACAAAATTCCCGAGTTTATGGAATGCAAGCGTTGTTTTCACGGTGCAAAAGAACCAAGAATGTGTCGTCACTGTTCAATAGTATTCTGCAAATGTTGTGCTTTGGATTGGATAGCAACTAATCGAGACTGCATCAATTGTCATTCAGAGTTGAAAACCGATGATTTGGTTACTATTCGGTGGAACTTGAGCTCATTTATGCGAAGCGAACCTGAAACTCCTTCGAATTATTGGGTCGTGCAATGCAAAACTTGTAAAGAGAAGCTATTTGAAACCGAGTATTTGCAACACTGTTATGATTCTTTTACAAGGATTAACAAAACCAAAAGCGATGAAGTCGGAACCAGTAATAAAGAAGTATCAGTGGCTACAGGAATTAAGCAGGATGAATTAAAAACTGATTTTGAGAAAAACTCAATCAAACTTCAAGTGTGCTCAGATGCAGATAAAAATGAAATATCAAACATCTTGGATTCAAATAACCGATCTGTGATACAGCACTTTGACACAAAATTATCAACACTCAAAACAGAGTTGGAAACAATCTTCGATTCAAAGATGCAAATCATTTTTAACAAGTTTGAAGAAAAAATCTCACAAATCAGGTAAGAAACTATAACGGGTCCAGTATGATTGCCCGAATAACATTTGCCCGAATTTTTTTGTCCGAATGGTACGTTTGCCCGAAAACTTTTGCCCGAATGGTACATTTGCCCGAATGGTAAGTTTGCCCGAATAACTTTTGCCCGAATGGTACGTGTGCCCGAAAATTTTTGCCCGAATGGTACGTTTGCCCGAGTAACATTTGCCCGAATGGTAAGTTTGCCCGAATAACTTTTGCCCGAATGGTACGTGTGCCCAAAAATTTTTGCCCGAATGGTACGTTTGCCCGAGTAACATTTGCCCGAATGGTAAGTTTGCCCGAATAACTTTTGNTTTTTTTAAAAAAATTTCAAGTCTTAACTATGGCGAAACTTCTTTTCAAAGAAGGGTGATCCTTCAAATGGGTTCTTAATAGGGCTACGCACTAAAACATCAAACATTCGGGCAAATTTTATTCGGGCAAACGTACCATTCGGGAAAATGTTATTCGGGCAAACGTACCATTCGGGAAAAAGTTTTCGGTCAAACGTACCATTTGGGCAAAAGTTTTCGGGCAAATGTTATTCGGGGAAATGTTATTCGGGCAAATGTTATTCGGGCAATCATACTGGAACCAACTATAACATAACATCACTCTTTATTCTGGCTCAATTGCACAAAACTCTTGAAATCATCTTTTTCTTGTCGAATTACCCTCAGGTAATCCAGATTGAATTTTGAGCAATTGTGCCTAAAATTTTCTCTGCATGTAGGTCCGAGTCCAGAGAGAAAGTCAAGTATTAAAAACTTCTACTCATTGTAACATAATTTTTTGGACTCACAAAAGAAACATCACGGCTAGGTCGTTAGAAATAAATTTATTTGGGAATAAATGATTCTTGTGAGCAAAATGCATTGTCCTTCAGCTTTTCATACCCATCTTATTTATTGCCAGCCCACTCGGAGTGAGACTTATTCCAGTGTAGGTCATATTGGCGTTAGCCATGGACATGGATCAATGTTTTGTTATTGTACTCTATATAGATCTGTTGGAGAACCTACACACATTAAATTGTTGTTAGGGGTATCTGGGCTGGTAGGAACTGAAGTTTTTGAAAACAATAAGGGTGATATACAAACCAGCAATATAACGCTTTTTAGTTAAGATTTTCAAAAAATGCTATACACAACCTCGTTATAACGCATTTTTAAGAAGCGATGTTAATTTTAACATCTCGTTTTTGGCATGTTAATTTTTTAATCTCGTGCTTAAAATATTTTTTTAAATTTCGATTTTTCTCGATAATAAAGCATTAAATTGATGTACAGGTGCTTCCGGTTGTATTTTAGCCTATTTCCGGTGATTTTCATTAGTGTTAGGCACCAAAATCATGAATATCAAATTAAAATTTTTTTGATGTAAACAATCTTTATTTTAAGTTGTCAAAAATCGGGGAACATTTGTTAAATAATAAGGCCCACATCCATTATTAGGAGGTCGGTTGTGTATACCACCAAAATTTTAATTTTAAGCAGCGTGTTAAATTAACAGAGCTATTAAAAAATATTATAACGCTGGTTTTTATACCACTCTAAGTCTATGATCCTCTTTACTTTTATCAAATATCAATATTGAAGGTATCGTCCATGGAAATGACCAGAATAGGGTAATTATCCTTCAATAAGGCTATTGGAGCTTGTTAAATATGTACTTTACACCATACCAGCAACGTCTTTTTTTTAATATATACCTATTTCGGAAATCATGGTGAAAATTAATAAAAATTTATTTTAATAGCAAACAATCAGAGCACATAATTACTGTTCAAAATTTTTCACATCCCGATGGAAAAATTGGACGTAAGACACAGCGCCAGTCAGTGAATAATGGACATATTAAATGGGATGTATACCTGCAATCCAATTTTGGTACCTTGGATTTTTTTATTGAAACAGATGCAATAATATATCAAAATTTTAAAGAGTAAGTATTATTACAATCAGCTGTATTTCACATATTAATTTTTTATCATTACTTTCAGATTGATGAATATGCCAAATTCGGTATTTTTGCAGTTTCTCCACCCAGACAATAACACAAAATTGGAATGTTCAATACATCCACAACCGATATATCTGACTCCTAATCATAGTACTGCAACAGTTCCATCTGAAATATTATCAAAGCTCAAGCCCCAAGGATTCATTGATAGCACTGACTCATTGAAAATTGCATATGACGTAACATTTTTTAGGTCAAATAAGAAATTGTAAAATTATACATTTTCGAATGAAAATTAAAATAAATAAATTTTACTGTGTGTACCCAAATTAATATTATTTTTATTTCCTGAGTTCAGCTCTTATTTTAAATACTAGGATACTAACCGTCAAAAATCGGCTAACTGCAAAATACTTGAAAAATCTGTTAAAATTTAAAGATCTCTGGTTCTGTTACTGTTACACCTGTTACTAGTATTCATTTTTGCGACAGTTTTATTCTAAGCATTATCATTTTATGCTAAGCTGTTTCTCAATCATTCCTTATAAATACATGAACTCTTATATAAAGTCTTTTGCTTGTCTTTTACATGTACAATTGTTTTAATGAATTTTTATGCAAAATAGAATTGCAAAAACAAAAAACATCACTAACTGGAAATATTGTGTGAAATACGCTGTTCCAAAAAAACTAAGTCTCCCCAGCCAGATGGAGGAAGGAGCACAAAATATATTGAATGATTGATTGAGAATTGCAAAAACGTGTGCTAATATTTTTTCCCCAATGAGAGGACCTTAAGGAAGGAATCATGACTCTCAAAATATTTTTTGTCTATTTTGGGTACATTCAGGTACGATTTTTTCACCTGAATTTTGACCCGAATTATCAGCTGATGAAAATTCAGGACGTTTGACCTGACTGAGTGTGCAGTCCTGTATGAAAAAGTCTAAAAAGACTTTTTAGGGATCATGATCAATTCATTTTTCAAGTCTATCAGAGATAGATAGCAAGGAGCAGATAATTTTTTTGACACCCTATGTGTCTTGTTTGGGCTGGTTTCCAAAGAAAAATACCATGACGTTCATATAACAACGCAGTCATTTTAAAGAATCTTTTCCATGTCCTAAAACGGAAATAGATAGCATTTGAGTTGACATCTATTTCAACATTCGATGTGGCCCGATAGGATTGATTTTGAAAGAGTTTTGTATGATAAACTACCGTGACATCAAAGAAAAACGAAGTAGAACCACAAAGTGGTCTATGTAGTTTTTCTGTTATATTTATGGTATATTTTGCGCTAAGAACTGGACTTAGACCTCGCGACAAAGATGATATGTGCAACTTTTGAACAAGATCGGCTCCCAAATTTAGCATAGGAACTGTTCTGGTGCCACCAACTTGCCATTAGCTTATATCTCAAGCTCAATTTGATCACAAGAACTTGAGAATTCTGGAAGTTGCTTGTAGGAGCCCACAGATTCCAATGTTCCAGGATCAACTTGTTTCGATCATTAGAACTCATAATTTCTGGAAAATTCTGGTAAGTTTATTGGAGGCTCCCAGATCCCGTGTCCTGATTTAGCCTATAAACGAACTCGAACAACACAGACACACGTCCAAGTTCTTAAGTGGAAGTACAAGTTATCAACGGAGTACGTCCAGTTTTCCTCGCGCAATTTTTTCCGGCACAATTGTTCCCGGAGGCAATTGTTCTCTAGGACAATAATTGTTCTCTGGGAAAATTGTTTTTTCGGACATTTGTTATCTGGGACATTTGTTCTCTGGGACAATTGTTTTCTGGGACAANCCACCAAAATTTTCAAATTTATTCAATTTTATTC
>JXPH01011812.1:0-10609 GCA_001014845.1 Mochlonyx cinctipes
AGTTCGTTAATGGGCCAACCCGGGCCACGGGTTTGGAGGCTACCATACCAACTTACCAGAATTTTCCAGAAATCTTGAGTTCTAAAAATTGGAATGAGCTCAAATNAGAAATCTTGAGTTCTAAAAATTGGAATGAGCTCAAATTTGGAACACAATCTTGTGGTAAGTATCCGAGAAGAGTTCCTAAAAAAGTTTGACCCTGGGACAACGAAATCTGAGGGCTCCTTCTTGAGTTCTAGTGATGGGAATATATACTAAATTTGAGATAATTCAACCCATTCCTGGTGCATCCAGTTACCAGACTTTCTCGGATAACTCTGGCTGGAAATACTTTTCAGATCCTCTTCCGAATTTGCACATAGGATCTTTGTCCAAGTCTAAATCGAGTTCCTATAATAAAATATACAGTAAATAGAAAAAGTAAAGCTACATAATCCATTTAGTGGTTTCCTACGTTTTTGTAATCATTAGTTTATTTTATACATTTAAAATATTCGTAGTTATATTTAGGCAAACATTTGATTCATAATAGGTTATTGACCTTTTTAGTATACTGCCTGATTGCATGTACTTATTGTACTTACTTTGTAGGGGAGATACGGGCTAGTAGAAGAAACACGAAGTTAAATGAAGCAGCCAAGTTCAAGACCCTTTCTCAAAAAATTTCAGAAATCATCATAAGTAACCCTAATACAGATCCTGGAAAAATTTTGTCTTTGTTCTTGTTATCCAGTGGGAGTTAAATATGTGTTTTTAGAAAGTCGGTCAAAATATAAAATAATAATAATAAAGCCTATAGTACCGTAGAGCGACCAGGTGAGCCTTATATTTCAGAGAACTTTCTTGGTATTAAGGGACTTACAGCTTATAGTGGATTACAAACCACCACAACTTTAATGGTTATGCTAATGAGTTACCAGCTCATTGAACTCATCAAGTCTTGTTCACTTTTTATTGCAAGGAAACTGACTAACCTGACATACACACATATACTACCACAATCATAGGTTATATAACTGTAGATGATAGTAGGTGTATGCATATTTCACAGACTGACTGACTGTGTTCTATTTATAGAAATGTCAAAAATTCAGATTTATCACAAACTGAAAATCAACAATCTAATTGAATAGAACACAGCAGTTTCTACCGGGAATCGAACCCAGAACCTAGTGGATGCGAGGATAGCGTGCTAACCACTCAACCACCCGGTCTCTAGGTACTATAGGCTTTATTATTTATTATTATTTTCGATGCATTTAATTTGAGCCCGTTGCATTTACTACACTTAAGTATACGTGCAAGATCCTCATTAATATGAACATTTTCAAGATTTGGAAAGCATCAGTAAACAGATGATATGTTGAGAATGATGAAGATGGGAAACAGCGAGGGTCCCTATTAAAAACCCTGTGTTGTGGTAAATTAGCCAAACGAACTTTTGTTTCTCGCAGCCAATATCTTGTTTATCAAGATGGTTGACCCAAACAAGATCTTGGGTGCCGCAATTAACAAATCGAAACAAGGTTTTTTCTCAGGTCCAAAATGATTTGAGTTTTTCAACCAATTATTATGCTTGAACTTTTTTTAAAAGAAAAGTTATAGTAAAAACACGCAAGAATAATATTTGGATAGTGATAAAACTTGTCAGGAATGTTATGGGTATAAAAGCTGAGTTTGAGAACAAATCTCAAGCCAGTTTTACAGTTGTTTTCGTAATAGCTAGCCAAGTGGATAACAAAACAAACTTATAATGAGATTTCTGGTACGTTAATTATTTTTAAGTGATTTTTCTTTATGAAATAGTGGAAATTATTAATAGTATAAACTTTCATTTCAAGTTCCTTTTTTTGATCATCGCGATGTTTGCATTCGTCATGGGGCATAGTTCTGAATCTGAAGAACGTAGAGGTAAATATGTGTTTCTAATTAATTTTACATCTGCTAGTAGAAATTTCGTTTCGTTTTAACTCTTGGTTGAACAACATAAAAATTTGCCACCAACCCACGGACCCAAACCTTCAGAAATAGTTTGAATTGGTCAAATTTTTGGCAGAGAACATTTGAAACTTTATTTGGGGGTACCTAATATCCTAAATGAAATATCATACATAAAAAAAATATATATTTGAAATAAGTACCTACCTATAGAGAAAATAAAAAAAGAAAGGTTCAAAAATATTAATATTTGAAGAAATGGGGTTAGTTCCCCTAAGGGTACTACTTTTATAGTTTTTCAAGTCTCAAAATACTTATATATTGAAAAGACATTAGCTTAATACTTTGTTTTAGACAAAACTCTAATTTTTGGGACTTAAATATAACTCTGAAGTTGCAGCGGTTCATAACCCAGGGATGGCCTATTGGTATTTCACTACCTTGAATGTCAAACCATAGTCTTAAAATAAATTACCAATATTATAAGTTTCAAGAGTTTACTTAGAAATGAACCGGTTAAAGAAGCTTTAATTTGAAGAAATTTCGCCAACATCTATTCCTTAAAGGGTACCAGTTTTGTTGCTTTCATCCTTGAATTTATTAAATTTTAATATATTTTTACAGGAGGTGGCAGTCGTGGTGGTCGTGGTGGTGGTCGTGATGGTGGCCGCGATGGTGGTCGTGATGGGGGCCGAAGTGGTGGCCGTGATGGTGGTCGTGATCGTGGCCATGGGGGTGGTCGCGGACAGTTTTAGTAATGAAAAGCATTTATGTATTATACATTTATTATGTAAATATTATATGTACTGCACATTTTTTGGTATTTTTATTAAATTTTTATAAAGCAATCTACCACTACAATATGTTATCTGTACTTTAATGATAATGCAGGTTGGGTCGGAAGATGTTTGGGACCTGAAGTCCTCTTGTAATGCTTCTTAAGACAAACCATTCTGCAGAAATAGAAACCTCCAGTTCCTCTTGGTTGCGAAAATATTGTCATTTGAAATTTCTCGCACTAATCTGCGCACATTTTGCAAACTACCCCAGATTTATTCAAAATCCTGGCTTTGTTTGTTGCTGTTGGGTTTTGGTCTTGGTTTACATGTAATCCCTAATGAAAATACGCGTCACATAGGCCTGCGTCAATGCAACTTTGCAAAATGTTGCCATTCCTCCACATAATGGTTCAGAAGCTCTGCAACCGTGTGTCTGACCAATTTCTGTTTCTAGATATCTTAATATTGAGGAGCTCTACGNGAGTAATTTTCACAGATCTTGCAAACTACACCAGTTTATCCAAAATCTTAGTTTTGTATGACAGCTGACCTCATTACCTTTCAATGGACACCTTACATTAGCCTAGGGATCATGTTAGCCCAGAGATAATGGACTTGAAGCACCAAAAATGCAGGAATTCAAAAAAAAATCCAACAACAACAATTTCTGCATTTTTGCTGCTTCACGTCCATTATCTCTGTACTAACATGATCCCTAAGCTTATGTAAAGTATCAATTGAAAGGTACTGAGGTCAGCTATTATACAATATTAAGATTTTAAATAAATCATGTGTAGTTTGCAAGACATGTGCAAATTAGTGGAAAAAATTTCAAATGGTAATATCTCCGCAACCAAGGGGAATTGGAGGATGGTATTGCTGCAGAATGGTTTGTTTCAAGAAGCACTACAAGGGGTTTTCAGGTGTGTAGCCTTTTCCCACCAACCCTGTATATACCTTCGAAATTGTCAATTTTACTATTTTATTAGGTTGCATACGAAAGTGCGTCATTTTATCGACAAAAACGATATAAATCACACATTTATTAATAAAATCTTTTGAAAGTTTGGCCAAGATTATTAATTGGTACTCATTTTATGCCTACCAATTTTCAACCCAATCGGACAAAGGCTTTTGTGGACTCTCATAAATCACACACTCTAAGAAAAAAGTACTGATGAATCAGTAGTCTTAATGTAGATAATATAAACTACCTTTATAGATGAAAATCAATAAACTCACTTTACGGAAAAATCAATAATTCCGCTTTTTCTTAAGAATGCAGGTAAACTATTGATTAATCAGTACTTTCTCTTGATTTCTTCNTTTCTTTTAAACAATCCGTTCATTCTATAGATAACAATCAGTACTTTTTTCTTAGCGTGCACTTTTATTAATATAGTGGACCGTTTTTGGCTGACAAAAAAGAAAAACGGACGACAAAAAACGAAAAATGATCGACAAAAAAGTAAAATTAGCTGACAAAATAATAAAAATGGATTTCAAAAAAACAAAAATGTATGACAGAAAAATAAAATTGGACGACAAAAAGACAAAAATGGCAAACGTGTAGGAAGGACACCCTGATCCAGCCTGGGTCAGCCACAGCAGCAGACAGGAAGTTAGCCACCAGCCGATTGCCGTGCTACCCGCCGACCGCCCTCGCATCGCCGCATTTGCCCTATAGTCCACTGACACACTGCCGACCCGTTGCATTGCCATGGATTGCTTTTGCCGTCCGCCGGAGATGACAAAAAACTAAAATTGATGACAAATTTGGAATATAAGCTTTTGGTATGCAGTTTCTAAAAAGTTTGATCCTAGGACATCGGGATCTGAAGGCATCTGTGTACCAGGAGCTCCCAGAATTCTTTAGTTGTAGTGATCTGAATTAGCTCAAATTTAGAATATAAGCTTTTGGTAAGTATCCACGATGAGTTCCTAAAAAGGGTTGACCCTGTGACATCAAGATCTGGGGGCTCCTAGCTACAGATATTCGTGATATCTCGTGATAGGAATGTGTTCAAATTTGGAATATAATCTTGTTGCAAGTATCCAAGAACAGTTCCTAAAAATGTTTGACCCTAGGACTTTGGGCTCTGAAGGCTCCCATGTACCAGCCACTTCCAGAATTCTCGAGTTATTGTGATAAGAATCAGCTCAAATTTGGCTTATAAGCTTATGGCAAATACCCAAGAACAGTTCCTATGCTAAACTTAGGATAATATTATCCATTCCTTGTGCTTTCAATTAAGAAACTTTCTTGGATAACTCTGTAAATACTTTTCCAATCCTCTTCAAAATTTACATTTATCATCTTTGTTGAAGTCTAAAACCAGTTTCTATCACAAAATATACATTAAATATGAATGAAAAGCTACATAATCTACATTGTGGTTTCCTACGTTTTTTAATAAAACGGAGTGACGGCTTCAATAATCGGTACGTCCCCCGTAATGGCACCCCTAATTAGTATGCATAGAAAAATAAAGACGTTAAAGTCAGGACGCCGTATTGGCCTGGTTCTTTATTTTTTTATCTCACACAAGAAAATTGAAGGACGGGACCAAAATAAATAGCGCAAGAATAATATTTTCGTACTAACTACTGATAAAAATTTATTTTAGGATCCAGAAAAATTTCCACGAAATTGCGTGTATATAAAAGCAAATTTTCTGTGGAAATCTTTAGTCTTTTTTAACTGTTTTGGTATTAAAAACGAAGTAAAAAAGTGTAATAGTGTATTAAAATGAAGTTTATAGTACGTTTCGTTTATTATTATTTTTAGTAATTTTTTTTTGTTGAAAATAGTAAAAATTAATAAAACCGTTTTCTTTTTAAGATTTTCGCTTTATCCATCGCGATGTCCACATTCGCCATAGGAGCCCCACCACGCCGTAGTCCAATAGCAGATATTGGTGAAGGTAAATGTATTAATTGTTGCTAGCGGAGCTTTCTCTCAGAAGCTGAAAAATGTAGCAGTAGCTTTGAAGTGCAAAAAAAATACTCTGTTTGGATTCAAATTTGTCTTATTTTGTTCGATCAGTTGAGTTTTTCTAGGCCCATTAGATTTTTTTGTTATGTTTATTTTATTACGGGTAGAAATTACATTGATCAAGGAATTAATTTTTTCTCGTTAATGGAATTTTTTCCAATTAATGAGAAAATGCCTTAGAAAATTTGAATTAACGGAGGCTGCAATTAACGAGAATATACCCGTAATGTAGGCGGACAATAAGGCACAATTTTAATACTAATCTTTCAATTACTCCACAATTTAAATTTAAATTTTTGTAGCTCCTCCTTGAATCAAACTAGGAAGCAATAAATAAACTGTCGTCATAATTAAGAAATACCTATCTACACTTTTGGGTGAAATTGAGTTCGGTAGGTATAGGGCATACTGAATCTCACTGATAAGCATCATCAAATTGTTTTTCCATTATAGTAGAAGTGGTGGAAATTGTACAAATCCACCCCATACTTTCTTTCCTTAATTAATAACTCCTACTTTGCTGTTTTATTTATTATATTAAATTTAAGGTTTTTTTTCACAGAATTTGGTGAACACGTTGGTAATCTTTTTGGTAGTCTTGCAAGTGGGTTTTTAGGCGGGCTTGGTGCTTTAGACAAACATGGAGGTGATATTGAAGGTGGTCGTGGAAGGGAGCATGAGCTTGGTCCTGGAGGTGGCCGTGGCAGAGATCAAGAGCATGGTGTTTTGGGCGGACGTGGTGATGATCTTGCCGGCGGACGCGGAAGAGATCATGAGTTTGGTCCTGGAGGTGGCCGTGGAAGAGAGCAAGAGCCTGGTGGTTTAGGTGGACGTGAAAGTGGTCTTCAAGGTGCTTTAGGCGGACGTGGAGGTGGTCTTGAAGGTGACCATGGGAGAGGGCATGAGTTCTATCCTGATAATGGCCACGGAAGAGAGCAAGGGCTTGGTGTTTTAGGCGGACGTGGAGGCGGTCTTGAAGGCAGCCGTGGAAGAGAGCAAGAACTTGGTGGTTTAGGCGGACGTGGAGGTGGTCTTGAAAGTGGCCGTGGTAGAGAGAATGAGTTCTATCCTGAAGTTGGCCGTGGAAGAGAGCAAGAGCTTGGTGTTTTAGGTGGACGTGGAGGTGGTCTTGATGGTGGCCGTGCAAGAGATCCTGACTTGGTTCCTGAAAGTGGTCGCGAAAGAGAGCAAGAGCGTGGTGTTTTAGGCGGACGTGGAGGTAATCTTGAAGGTGGCCGTGGTAGAGAGCATGAGTTCTACCCTGAAGGTGGCCGTGGAAGAGAGCAAGAGCTTGGTGCTTTAGGCGGACGTGGAGGTGGTCTTGAAGGTGCTCGCGGTAGAGCGTATTAACTTGAATGTATAGTCGCAAAAAGGAGGGTGATATTGGGCATATACTATGAAATTATATATTAAATACGTTTAAGAATAAAAGTGTTATTGGCTAAATTGAGTGTTGTAATTTGAATCCATTTTCTATACAAGTATTTCTGAAAAGGTTAGGTTGAAAATCATAATTTTAACCAACAAAGCTGGAAAAAATTATTATCTCGAGTTCTGATAATCTAAATGAGTTTTGCATTCGTCTTTTCTAAATGAGATTTTTGGAATATTCAGGTCATTTCCATTGAAATTTCATACCCCGTGTTTCTGGACATGTTTTACGACTAACTTGCTCTAAGAACAACCATTTAACACTTTAGATTATTTTAAAAACATCAATCTGTTGAATATGACCCGTACAGGGTGGGCTGGAAAAGGATTCTGACCTGAAAACCTGTTGTAGTGCTTCTTAAGACATACCATTTTGGCAGTGGTACCATCCTCCAATTCCTCTTGGTTGCTGAGGTATTAGCGTTAGTAAATAGAACTAAATAGAAAATTACAAATTAATTTGGCATATAACAACTCATCAGAAATTTATAGATAACCTTAACATGGAACTTCGGAAGATCCAAATTCGAGCAAGTGCGTCAGATCGTTCGTTGCCCTCCACATTACAGTGGCCAGGCACCCAAATCAGTCTGACGCGATTGTTGTGAGACAGCTCCTCTACAGTCNGTTAGTAAATAGAACTAAATAGAAAATTACAAATTAATTTGGCATATAACAACTCATCAGAAATTTATAGATAACCTTAACATGGAACTTCGGAAGATCCAAATTCGAGCAAGTGCGTCAGATCGTTCGTTGCCCTCCACATTACAGTGGCCAGGCACCCAAATCAGTCTGACGCGATTGTTGTGAGACAGCTCCTCTACAGTCTTTCTGCATTCTAGAACCAATTTAGACGTTATAGTGTCTGAATTCAGTGCCTTAAGGGCAGCCTGGCTATCTGAATAAATAGTGATAGTTCAGTATACGTGTTGTCTGAACAATAGTTAGCACAAGATAAAATTTCAAAGCTTAAAAGACTGATACAAGTGTGCCCAAAGAGATGGAGACTTCTAAATGAGGTTCCATACAATAAATACCGGCCCCTGCTAAACCGTTGCATAGGGAACCATCCGTCAAGAAGTTTGTACTATCTTCTAAAGTGTTAACAAAAACTTCATTGTACTCATCCCTGCAAAGGAATTCAACGGTAAAACCCCTAGCAGTGACACATAGAAGAACGAGCTTCCAATTGCAACTGTATGTGGAGAGGTCTAAGGTTCAAAAGAACTTCGAGTGCTGCTGATGGAGTTGATCGCAACATCACCTGTGAGGCTGTCACATCCCAGCCGTTGTAATTGGTTCAACTTATTTTGAACCACATGTTGCTCTCCTTTTTGCCACCACACTAAACAAACATATGTCAAAATTGGTCTAATGAACATTAAAGCCAATGAACATGCTTGGGTTTTAAACACCAGGTACGGGCAATGACTGTTCTACACTGTCAAATGCTCGACAAGCTTTCAAAATACAGCTATCTAAATAAGAATTCCAGCATAGTTTGTTATCTAGGGTAATTCCTAGAAATTTAACTTCATCGACATTCTCAATATACTTATCGAAGAGCTTCAGGAGACGACACCCTTCGATAATCCTACGTTTTGTAGAAAGAACCATTTTGGTCTTATCTGGATCAACAGACAACCCCACTTTACGGCACCAATTTTCAACATAACGGAATGCAACCTGCATTCTGTCAAAAACAGTGCCGATAAATTTACCGCTAACTAAAATCACGAAACTATCGGCATAGCCAATGACCAGAAATTTGAGGCCATCAAGCCTATCTAATAGTCCATCGACTACTCAAATTCAGAGGAGAGCTGATAAAACCCCTGATAAATGGGAGATAATGGACTCAAAGCACCAAAAATACAGTTGACAAAAAGTGTTGAATTTCTGCATATCTCAGCACCAACTGGTTTATGGTACCGCTGCAAAATGGTTTGTCTTGAGAAGCACTATAAAGGGTTTCTAGGCAAGAATCCTCTTCCGTCCCACCCTGTATAGATAGAAAAGAAAAACTTATGTATGCAGTAAAAATTAAAAACATTGGTTGCTTGGAAAAAGTTCATCCAAATGGTCTGCAACGTGATAAAAACAAAAAAAAAAAAGTGTATATTGTGAGTCCGTCTGTCTTTGTGTGTGTCTGTATATATATCAGCATGATATCTCGAGTAATTTTTTTACCGATTTAGCTGAAATTTTATGTGTAGGCTTTTCTCAACCAAAGTAAAGACGAGTTCGTTAATGGGCCAATTCAGACCACGGGGTCTGGGAGCCCCCTTTCGAACTTGCCATAATTTTCCGGAAATCTTGAGTTCTGATAATTGGAATTAACTGAAATTTGAAACATAATCTTGTGGTAAGTACCCAAGAACAGTTCCTGAGGGCTCCCATTTACCAGGAACTTTCAGAAGCCTTGAGTTCTAGTGATCAGAATGAGCTCAAATTTGGAATACAAGTTTTTGGTAAGTTCCAGAAACAGTTTCTATGCTAAATTTCGGATAATATTTCCTTCGTTCCTGGTGTTTCCAATCAGCAATCTTTCTCGGATAACTCTGTAATACTTTTCAGATCCTCTTTAAAATTTGCACTTATGATCTTTGTCTAAATCGAGTTAGTAAAGTAAAATATACAATAAATACTCAGAGAACGAAAAGCTATATAATCCACTTTGTGGTTTCTTACGTTTTACAAATTATATTCAGTGAATATTATTCACCGTAGAAATCCTCTGTAAAAATAACAAAAATAAGTTTTCATTGGAAAAATGTGTCATTTAGGTACCTACACAANCAAATTATATTCAGTGAATATTATTCACCGTAGAAATCCTCTGTAAAAATAACAAAAATAAGTTTTCATTGGAAAAATGTGTCATTTAGGTACCTACACAAAATAAAAGTGAAAATTTGAAGGAAAAATATATTTTTACTTAATTTTCTGTATAAAATTATTAAAATTTAAATATTAGAACTTCTAGTGCAAAAAAGTGTTGGAAAATGATTTAGGAATTGTGGAGTGAAGTGATGTTAGACTTTTTTGGTATTAGTAAAACAAGATTGGAGTAAGTTTTTTTCTAACTTTCATAACATTTCAAAATCATGTGAAAAATTTGAGTTTGAGCAAAAAAAATTGATTATTTGATATAAAATGTGGATAAATGTTTTGCTGCAACTTGTTATTCTGGATGTTTAAGGTATGTTAATCATAGTTTTATGACTCATGACCATCACATTTTCGGAATTTGAAATTTGTTTTAAATGACCTACATGTCCTATGTGTCCTCTCCAGCTCTGATGTACAAATGTACGTATGCGTGTCTTTTTGCAAATTATGATGTGAAATTCCTAGTCAAACGCAGTGAATACATTTTGAATTGAATTAGTGAACAATATCATGTTCTAGCCTAAAAATTGAGGCTCTGGCACTAGAAAAAATAAACAGATCCATTACAATA
>JXPH01011850.1:0-13732 GCA_001014845.1 Mochlonyx cinctipes
GAATCAATCATTGTTAGAAGATTTTCAGATTTCGAGTAGTCGTGGAGATTTGTGTTGAACTCACCCATGACCAAGATGTCAGAGTAAGTTGANTTATGAAAGCTACTGACAGGCTATCAGGAGCATAAACAATGCCGATAATGAACATATTCAACAGCCGCGCCAGAATCTGAAACATAATCTTTCATTATCTTAGCGTTGTAACCAGTTCTCACATACATGGCAATACCTCCAGCTCTAAAAGTAGTTCGATCATGCCGAATTATTTTATAGTTTGGAAGNATTTATGTGACCAATAAGACTACTCGCGTTATATACGCCCAATTTAATGAAGTTTTTCGGTGCCTTAGACAATTCTGAACTCAAACGGTCGTCTCTGACCATATCAAAATTTATATTGTCATTGAAGACCATTCGGTCAAGAAAACCTGCTAATGGAACACAATTAGGAAACGGTAGATTGCTATTGGCAATTCGTAAACAAGGTAAAGTGTTAAAGTCTATGCTTTGTGTAGGCCTGGGTTGCATACGACTGACATAAACATTACTGTGCACATGCACATTTTAACCCTTTACCTGCTTTTTTAAAATTTAAGTTTAAAAATTAATGAGCCTACAAATTCACAGGAGGAATGCATTAAAAACAATAGATAAAAAGAAAAAATAACAAATTAAATAAACTCAACGATTTACTGTAAAATTACGTGTAATTTAACCATCAATTTCACACCTTCTTTTCTATGACGTAATAATTCCATTGCAAAAACATTTTGAATTTATTTTTCACAGTGATAAAAACGCGCTCAATCGGAACGCAATTCACCCGGCGGACTTCACTTTAAATTTTTTGCTCTTCTGCAAATAAAAATAAAAATTATTATTTTACGTTTTCACTTTGCTTCAAAAAAAATTAAAGTATGTACCTATAGTAATTGGCCAAAAAGTTGAAACCACTCATTTCACTTTTAGAATACGTTTTTGACCTCTAGAAATCCTTTGCGATCAAAAGTGGGTGAATGTCTGTATGACGGTTTGTCGGTTTGTAGATTTTGAATTGTAGATTTCAGATTGTCAACATTACTTCATCCAAAGATAGTGGTCGCAATATTGACCGATCGAACTGACAATTTCAGAATTTTAATTTAATAATTTCTGTACTGTTTTTGGGTTTAATCGATCAAAGCCCATACAAAAGTTGGTGATTTTAACGAAAAAAAACAAAATGAATGCTGATGAAATCACTCAAAATGGCAGAAATTTTGGTCATAGACATTAATTATTGTCCCAAGTTAGCCTATCAATATTGAGTCCAATCAGCCAAAGTGTACTATGAGCTCCGAACAAATGTTTGTGATTGTAGTGAAAAACTGGAAATAAATTCTGACTTAATTAATCAAAATAGTTGATGGCTCAAAAATGGTCCTATTTGCTCATATTCAGTGGATAGCAACAAAATCTATACTGCCGTCACAATTAAAATTTTGCTATCTACACTTTTAGGCGAAATTGAGTTCGGTATAGAGCAAGCTAAATCTCACTGATACTAAGACGCGTATCAGTGAGATTTCAGCATATTTGAAGTGGTGCAAATGCTACAAATTGACCCCAAACATTCAATTTTAACTACATAGAGTTATATGAACTTTTTTTTTAGAAAATATTGATTTTCTCGAAATTTCAAAAAGTATAGATAGCAAAATTTCAATTGTGACGGCAGTATATATCTCATTAAACTGGAAAAGTTGAAGTCTAGAGTATTCTAATGGATCTGTTTATTTACTCTACCTAATTGTATTAAAATATTATTTTGAATTTACCTCTGTTTGTATAGTACACACAATTATTATTCTTCCGATTAAGCTAAAAATTGGCACATAATTTTTTTAAGTACACACATCAATCTGCAAATATTGGAGCCCAATTGGTCAAAGGGTTATATGGGCTCTAGACAAAAGTAACTGAATACGTGAGTTTTCAAGTTATAATTCCATAGTCCAGGATCCAAAGAAGCTCAAAGTTGGTATGGATGTTTAGTTTGATATTTTATTAAAGCTAGCTGGCTTCTATAATAGAGCTCTAATAAAAAGGTACTCATAAAAATGTAATAAAATGGTATTTTAACTATAACTCTCGTTCTTGTGAATGGAAATTGCTCAAAATTTGCGCTTTTAGAAAATATAAGTCACATTGATGAAAAATGTATTTTAGTGCAAAAAAAATTTAAAATTGAGAAATATCAATTAATTCCATTAAATATAATTGTAACCACAAACATAGAATATCTTTTGGAGCAACAGCAATTAAGCATCAATATGTGCAAATTTCGAGCAACTTCCATGGCCAGGAATGGAATGGATTTTAATGTTATGAATAAAATGCCATTTTATTACCCGATGCAAGTTTTTGCTTCTTTTACTCCCATAAAACAATCCGAAAACAACTTTCTTAGATTTTGCTTTTTTTGTGAAACATAATGTATGGCCAAAAATTTCAAACGGCCATAACTTTTGAATCCTCTAATGTACGATTTTTAGCATCATATTAAACTGCTGACCAGACTGCACATATCATTGTCAAATCATTAGTTTTTGAGTTCCGTTTTATAAAATCTAATATTTGTAACGGCAATCGCGAACCGTGTTGCCATTGGAACCGATAATACTTTCCGTAACTGTGTTTGTCCGAAGTTTTAAAATGAGTTTGCTAATATAGTAAACTTAATTTAAAAATCATTTAATTATTTTTTTGCTCTAAAAAAATTAACGAAAAAAACTCCAGACAAAATGTGCAACGAGAAGAAAAGGGCAAAAAAGAAGAAAACAATCAAGCAATTGAAAAAGAAAATAATAAAACTAATAATAAAGAAGCTAAAAACTACACATAAAATAATGTAAACGACATTTACTCATGTATTCTGTGTCTTGGCTTTCTTACATACAACATAAAATGCACAACATACATTTTCAATTCAATTTTCATAATGATTTTGCAAAAAAAAATCGAAAAAACAGCGCATTGTGCACAAAAACCATAAACATTTTTTTGCAATTTATAATTTTTCCTCTCTTCTTTCTTTTTTCCTTGCGAAATTTTAATTTTTATTATTTGATCGTAATTTTATGACATTTTTATTGATGGAAAATATTTTCAATTAAATTATAATTAATAAATTTTATTGATTTTTTTTGCTACATTATTTTTGCCGTTATTTACAAAAAATTAATAATATTGAGCTATTTGTTTTAGCGCGTGTCTTATTAGTGTTCGTCTTAATTTCTCTTGGATGGAATGATGACTTCCGGAGTTTCGATTCGTTGACCTCAATAGCTTTTTTAGCCTTAAGTTATACCGAAGTCATTAAGTGTAGCTTTTTTGTAAAGTTTAATGGTTAAACGTTGAAGACAAGAAATTGATGCATGCTAGGGACATCATAAAATGGAAAAAAGAAGTAAGAAACCCCAAAGTGGATTTCTTTTTCATTTATTGTGTATTTTATAAAAGGAACTCGATTAAGATTTCATCAAAGCTCATATGTGCAAATTTCGAACAGGATTTGCAAAATCATAACAGAGTTATCCAAGAAAGTCTGGTAATTGAAAGCATCAGGAACGGATATAATTGTCCATAATTTGTGAACTGTTCTTGGGCACTATCCAAAATTTTATTCCAAATTTGAGCTCATTCCGATCACTCGAAGAAGCTCAATGTGACCTTTGACCATTGAGTACTAGTACTAGTACTAGTACTAGAGCCCATAAGAGCCTTTGACCAATTGGACTCCAATATTTTACGATTGATAATATAATAATATAATAAGGCTTATAGTACCCTATGGGACCAGGCCTCATATTTCAGAGAACTTTCTAGGTATTGGACCTACAGCTTATAGTGGAGTCCGAACCACCACAACTTTAATGGTTATTCTAATGAGTTACCAGCTCATTGAGCCCATCAAGTCATGTTCTGTTTTTATTGCAAGGTAACTGACTAACCTGACATACACACATATACCACCACAATCATAGGTTATATAACTGTAGATGGTAGTAGGTGTATGCATATTTCACAGACTGACTGTTCTGTGTTCTATTTATAGAAATATCGACAATTCAGATTTATCACTAACTAAAAATCAACATTCTACTTCAATAAACTCAGTATCAGCTTCGAGAATCGAACCCGGAACCTAGTGTGCTAACCACTCAACCAACCACCCGGTCGTCAGATTGATAAGTGTACTAAAAAAAACTTATTTGCCAATTTTCAGATTTATCGGATGACTTAAACTGAAAATATCGTTAAGGACCCCTTGAATTTTTAAAGGGTTCGTATGTTCCCAGCCTGTATCTGTGGAACCATTTGACTGATTAAAAATGAATGTTTTAAAAGATTTTTCCCATTTCAGACCATTTGGAGCAACTTTTCCCGAGGAACCAAAATTTTTAAAATTTGACTGAATTCATAAGCTTTTCTTTTTCATTTGTAGACATGATGAGAGAAAGAAAGAAAATCTGAAATAAGTAAATTCTAATAATTCTTTGCCGTGTTATAATTTTAGACGTGTTTTCTTATCAAATCTACCATTATCTTAGCTTAGCTATGCATGCCGTTATAAAAATTCCAAAATACTAGGGGTGCTGTTGGGACCAAAATGCAATTTTTACGCATTTACGATTTTTTGAATATAAATAAAACAGTATAGTTGTCCCCGGACCGGTTTCAAGCTTCAAATTAAGCGTTAAATTAGATATTCGAATTAAAAGCGTTTGACCAACATTTTCTTTTTTAAAGTCGTTGAAGCCTCAAATCTGTTTGCAATAATGAAATGCGTTCAAATAAATATATTAATTTTCTTCTCTATGATAAATAAATTACATTTTTATGCCCATTATGTATAAAATGTAGAATGTTGATATATTATTAATCCATTTCCTGTAATAAAAATGTATGTTAGTCTGGATGCTGTATTTTTATCATATTTCCACTCTCAATATACTTGATCTTGTTCTTTTAGTTTTATATTTAATTCACTTGGTCATTATAAATCAAACCATGTTTTTTTCGTTGCTACCACTTAAAACGTTTGCTTCAAAAATTATTACTTTATATATGTTTTATGTTTCTGCAGGCCTGTTTGTTTCTATTTTACAAACGCTGATCTGATACCGGAATGGATTACGTATGTCGTCTAGGTAATTTTCACACGTCTGCAGCCTGTTTTTCTAGCTTGATTTGAAATAATGAATGAAAAATCTGGTTTTGCCTCTCCCGGCATCAATTAATTTTATAAACACGGAAATTACAAGATGAGAATTTATATTTTTAGGCTTCAATTCAACGCTTTCTTATCGCAAATCTTCTTTTCCATAATTTATGATGTGCAATTATTGATTCACTTTTGCTGTTGGAAAAATACACAATAATCTTCTTTATGTCGATTTTCCAGTTTTTTTTAACTTCTTGAAGAGAAAAGAAAGTTCTTATCTTAAAAAATGGACATTAAAGTTTGTATAAAAGTGTCAAAACAAGTTGTCTAAATACTCTCTTCCTTTCCTGAACTACTTTCCTTTCGGTTTTACTATATCAGCCCCAAACAAATTTGCTAAACAAGTGTAATAAGCAGAAGGCATACATAGAAGTCAAGTCAATGTTATTTATGACCTTTATTTTTCCTCCATACATCCCCATTACATATACAAAATCACAATTCACAATCAGATGAAAAGAAAATGCGAGAATATGGCAAAATGTGCGAGTTTATTATACCTAACTTGACTATATAGATCGAAAAATATAAAATATTCAAAGAAAAACTCATATATCACTTCATACGTCGGAATCTGGTGTCTCTGCGAGCAAAATTTTCCTTCTCTTTAAAAATACATTTATTCTATGGCGGAGGAAAATATTTAAATTCACATTTTATTATTATAATGAGGAGTCTTTCGATAAATATTATGTGGAACAAGATTAAGCCATTAATAATGTTTGCACTATACATATAGCAGTAAAAACTGCAAGTATTCCACTTAAGTGCAGTCAGAATTATCTGACGCTAAATGGTGATGCCCATGAGGAAAAATCGTTGACTTCACTAACTCTTTAACATTGCCCGTTCCACAAAATTCTTGCAGTTTATTGGTGATGCTTTCAGAAAGAACGCAAAGTTATTTTGATCGTCTGGAGTTGGATTTTAATACGTACCTGTGTGTTAAACAATCAGCGAATAAAATAGAATATCATTTTACATCCGCTTTGTCCACCAAGATCCATTCACATGCATCAGTTTAAGAGCCTTAAGTAAAACGGCTGAAATTCTCAACATTAAGCTTTTTAAGGTAGGTATTACTTACTTTTCGCCTTATCTAATGGTGATGCTGAACTGCCTTTAAGAGCATAGGGCATCAATAAATAGTCGCCATCGTGTACGTCGGAGTGCCATTTGCTTCAAGTGTCATATATTGTTAAACGAAAAGCTGCTTAAGCATTAGCTTCCGCCAGCGTTGAGCGACGCCAGGTGTTTTTCGGTCGTCTTCGTCTTCCTCCAAATTATTATTATTACTAGCTAAGGACCCATCAAATTTTGATGGTCAAATTCGATTTAATTCAAATCTTTAAAAAAAATTAGATATTTTTTGCACCCTGTGAATATTTTTTATAGTATTTAATATACGGGATCCAACCATTAGACAACCGTTTATAAGACCAAACGTACATCAGGCCAAACGTACAAATGGCCAGCAGTACATTAGGTCAAAACTAAGAAAACGTACATTAGGCCAACATTTATAAAAAATAACAGATGAGCAGCCGAATATTAAATTTAAGCAGCCTAACTTTGTCTTAATTTACGTTTTCGTAATGCACTGTTGGCCTAATGCAATTTTGGCCTAATGTACCATCGGCCTAATGTACCATCGGCCTAATGTACGTTGGCTTACTGTACTGTTGGCCTAATGAACGGTATTGGCCTAATGTACTGTTGGCCTAATGTACTGTTGGCCTATTCTAATGTTGGCCTAATGTACGGTTAGCCAAATGTACTGTTGGTCTAATGTACTTTGGATTAATGTGCTGTTGACCTAACGTGCCAGACCATAATAGAGAATGATAAACGAACAATTCAAGAACAGTTCCTGTGCTAAATTTGGGATAAGCCATCCATTCCTGATGCTTTCAATTACCAGACTTTCTAAGATGTAACTATTTCCAATCCTCTTCAAAATTTGCACATATCATCTTTGTCGAAGTTTGAATCCAGTTCCTATCACAAAGTATAGAATAAATATGATGAAAAGCTACATAATCTACCTTGTGGTTCCCTAAGTTTTCTATCTATAGATATGATGAGAGAAAGAAAGAAAATCTAAAAGAAAAGCTATATATTCCACTTTGTGGGTACTTAAGTTTTTAGGAGGATTTTCCCCAATGTACAAAATGATTTTCCTAAGGTACAAAGAATGTCTGTGTTGGCCAGTGTCAGAAATCATAATTAACTGGTCAACATTGTCTAAACTGTTGGTTGACATAAAATCCTAGGTACAGAGAATCGGCCGTCATTTGGTCGTCATGTGGTCGTCATTGGAGCTTGGTGGTGGCGGGGGTCGTGGGGTATGTTTTTGGTATACATGCATTGCCAAAACTCAACGAAGACTTATGGGACACAGTGCTATATTTTGCTACACATTGTGACTTTTTACGACACATTCTCATATTTTGATACTCCTTGCCAAAATTCGATAATTTTTGGTAAACATTCTCATATTTAAATTCACATTTTGTAAATATTTTTTGCTTTGATACAAAAATTTCGAAATCCATCGCGAATTTATTTAATGCCAAGATATTGAAGTAGGTCTAAAGTTTTTTTTTGATTACAATCTTTTGTGAGAATAATATATCATGCCCTAACCCCCAGAGGATTATGTGAAAATACAGCAACAATTCATCAAAAAAAACTTTCAATTTCTGTCCTTTCACAGCAATAAATTTTTAAAAAATAATAAAAGAATTGTTATTAAATTAGTGCAAAAAACATGAAATCTCCTTTTAAATTCAAAAACTAAAATTACAAGAAAATAAATTTAAAAGTTAAAACAATAAATTAAGAAAAAAGAGCCGAGACCAGTTCAAGGTAATAATTATTGGCGACATTACACTTCAAAATCTTGTCATCATCTTATCATTAACTCAAATCTTTCATTAAATATATAAATTCTATATTATTTATGTTGAATTATGGACATAGTTAATATCTATATTTATTTTAAAATACTTGATCGTGATCGTCTACTGATCGCAGTTGGTGTTGGTATGGTATTATGAATTATCATGATGCTCGATGGTGAAGAGGTGAGCAGCTACAGGTTGTTTAAAAAAATGAAACAAATAGACACGTGTCAATTTCAATAAAGAAATTACTATTTTTACCTTACCGTCAACAGATATTAGTGATAGAATAATTACTGATTAATAAACTACTCGACGACCGGGTGGTTGAGTGGTTAGCATACTAGCCTCACATCCACCAGGTTCTGGGTTCGATTCCCGGTAGAAACGGCTGTGTTCTAATAAATCAGATTGTTGATTTTCAGTAGTTGATTAATGTGAATTGTCGATAATTCTATAGATAGAACACACAAGCAGGCTGTGAAAAATACACACAGCAACTACCATCTACAGTTATATAACCTATGATTGTGGTNCAGATTGTTGATTTTCAGTAGTTGATTAATGTGAATTGTCGATAATTCTATAGATAGAACACACAAGCAGGCTGTGAAAAATACACACAGCAACTACCATCTACAGTTATATAACCTATGATTGTGGTGGTATATGTGTGTAGGTCAGGTTAGTCAGTTACCTTGCAATAAAAACTGAGCATGACTTGATGGGCTCAATGAGCTGGTAACTCATTAGCATAACCATTAAAGTTGTGGTGGTTTGGAATCCACTATAAGCTGTAGGTCCACTAATACCTAGAAAGTTCTCAGAAATATTTAGGTTTCGCCTGGTCCCAATAGGGTACTATAGGCCTTATTATTATTATATTATTACCTTCTCCTGCCAAAAAGAAAAAAGGACATCTTTGAAACCATTTAATGGTTTTTGAACCTTAATAACTTTGTAAATAATAGTCCCAAGGTACCAAAATTTCCAGAATTATATAAATTTAAAAAAATATATATATTTGAGACCAAGGACCTTAACGGACTATAAGGATTGTCAAATTTCTTCATATTTATGCACTTTTGGCTATAATTTGGAAAATCATGGTCCGATAAAATTGATTAAGCTATCAAAATGTGCACCAGCTTTTTCTCTACCGTTTTGGTGTTGAGATTATGTTGGTATCTTTTCAGGATACCAAGTTATATCCACAAAATCTACAACAAATCTTGAAAAACGAGCTTTTTTTGTGTCCAATTGGGATAAAGGATCAAAATCTGCGGAATTGCATAGAATTAAAAAAAATATTCGTCAGGATAGCCAGGATATTTAAGTACTTGAAGAAATGATTGAAAAAAATTTAATAAAGAAAATTAATTTTTAAATGAAATTGATAAGGTTCTTTTCGTATAATTCTGTATTATAAGTACGCCAAAAAAATGCATCAAGATGACCAGGGTATTCGAGGACTCGAAATAATTATTGCAAAAAAAAATGTAATAAAGAAAATTCATTTTTAAATAATATTTATAGTGTTCTTTTCGTATAATTGTCTATTATGGGTCTGGGACGTTAGGTCAACAGCACATTAGTCCAACGTACATTAGGCCAATAGTACATTAGGCCTAATGTGCATTAGTCCAACAGTACATTTGGCTAACCGTACATTAGGCCAACGTTACATTAGGCCAACAGTGTATTAGGCAAACATTGCATTAGGCCAAACGTAAATTAGGGCTAAGTTAGACTGCTCATATTTAATATTCGGCTGCTAATCTCCTTTTTTTGTTTTTAATGTTGGCCTATTGTACGTTTACTTAGTTTTGGCCTAAGGTACTGCTGGCCATATGTACGATTGGCCTTATATTCGAGTTGCCTTATATGCGTTGGACTAATGGTTGGATCCCGTATATTATATACTGTAAAAATGTGCACAGGGTGTAAAAAAATATAATAAATTTTAAAGATTAATTAAATCGAATTTGCCCGTTAAAACTTGACTTAGCTAATTGAAGTAATATTCTCGGGTCAGATTTTGTCAAAAGATTTAAAACATACTTTCGATTTCATACGTCAATAAGTATTCTTATCAATATAATCGAAATAAATAATTGTATCTCCTTTTATAATTTTAAAATATTTTTTGTGTTCTTAATCTTACAAGAAATGAGCATAAAAATCTTGAACACCATTTTAAGAAAATTCCAAAAACTTCAATCCATTTATCAATCAATCAAATACTTACCAGCACTTCACGACCATTCCAAGCCATCCATAGTCAGCCATCAGCTGAATATATGGAATAATAAGAGCAATAATAATAATGGCCACGATATATGCGATGGATGGACGACGAGACGATTGTTTTGTACTTGACTTGAAATTAAGGTTCGCGAAAATGCAATAATATTATTTATTTATTTCCATTGTTTTTGCGTCTCTTTTTTGCATTCGACTTTTTTCATTCTGAAGCCAATAAAAATAATTTCAGCAAAAATATTTTATTCAATTCAATTTCCATTGTTTTAATGCAATAAAAAGTTGCATAACCACGCCTCATGTTTTTAAGGTGTTCATTTTCATGAAGGAAGGTATTTTTTCTTGAAATTTTTCAAATAAATTTATTTTTTCTCGTCATTGTTATTCCATCCAGCATGGTTTCTCTCGCTGCTACTGTAACGGATACCTACCTTTTTCTTACGTTTTATATTTATGCGTACGTGCAGGCAGAAAGATTATAGATACCAGCGAAACCACCAAGACTGCTTCCATTTTGTGATTTGGTTTAATCAATTCTTATTTTCGAAACGATTTTTGAATATTTGCACACAACCCTTATTTGGGGAACAGTAATGAGGGTTAAAAATATTATTTTTGGTGATGATGATGATGATAACTGTATGTGCGTTCATTCCAGCGCCAAGAGCAGCCACTGAAAGTCAGCAAGGGTGACTCGAAACAGTGAGGTGATTTAAACAGTAATTTTAGCTTCAAACAGGAACTTTAGGTTGTCCTGAAGAATGTCCTTGTTGCGTAATTTAAAGATGTCGATAATCCGAGCGTAATTTTAAAAATTAAAGTGATTTCGCAGGTGGTTGAATTTGCAACATCTTAAAATAGTATGCTCCGTCGTGTTATACTCACCGCATAAATCACAGTGGCCAAAGGTTTCGATCTTCATTTTGTTCAGCCAGTATTGTGAGACGTCGTGCGTTGATACAAGTCGGTTTAGTATACAAACTTCTCGGCCTTTAAAGTCCAGCTAGTGGAACCATGGCTGCTGCGTAATTGTTTGTTGAAATTCAAAGAAAATCCTTCCTTTTGTGGCCGATACAAATTGTTGAACTGTACTGACTTGATATTTTTAAAATCAGAGATCGTATCGCAGAGAATTTTTTTGTTGTTGTAACAGTTGGAGATCTGATCGGCTTTTTCGGTGCCAGCTATGTCCACATGAGCTGGTAACCACTAAATACATGAGTCTGTTCTGTACCGTACGCTAATTTAATCTTGGTATATGTGAGCTCATTAAATTTCCCCTCATTTTGGTGCTGATGCTTTAAAAGTCGATAAGATGTTTTTGAGTCCGTCGTCAGTATAACGCATTTGTACATGTTGCTGTTTTCCAGATGTTCTAGGGCCAGATTAATTACAATCATTTCGGCAGTCATGATGGATACATTGTTTTCCATTTTCAAACCAAACTCTAAACTGGTTGCTTCAACAAAATATCCGATGGCGCATACATTTTGAATTTTAAAAGCGTCTGTGTAAATTTTATGATGTTCAGCGTAAACGTTGTTGATCATGCTGGTTGCGATGGATTTCATAACAGTGTTTGGCAGATTTTTTTCAGGATTTATTGTTCATTGATATTGTCGTGAATTGTGATACAAGGTACCCTTTAAATTTTGAGAAAATGTTCTATGTGCATTCCAAGAAGGTTAAGTTGTTCTCCACTTCTGGGTCAATGTTTTCTCGTAAGAGAATACAGAGCTGTTGAGCGTCACAAGTTTTCTCAAAATAGTGCTTGGCAATTTCTTTTTTCGTAATTATTTCCCTAGATATTTCTAGTGGGGTTTTACCAGCAATCGCATGCAAAATATTGATGGGTGTGAATTTTGTACACTTGGCAACACTTTCAACATGTTATTGACGATTTACCATAAATGGACGCAACGTAGTTAATGAGGTGTCCTACTAAAGCGTCATAGAGCAATAAAAAAGCAGAGGGATATCCTCTCCCTTTAGCACCAGTATAACGCATTTCAACATATTAACTCGGTCGTTCATTTAGTTCCTTTATGTGTTTGCCAAAGTTTAAGGATTTGTGTAAAGTGACTCCTAGATATTAGTACTGTCTGACATTTCCCATTATGTGAGTATCAAGAAAGATGTCAAAAGGGTCTTTGCAGTTGTTGAAAACCATACGTTTGGACTTCTCAGCATTTATGTTCATGTTTAGATCTTTTGCAATTTATGGGAAGTCATCGACAGATTTTTGGGCCTTTTCTTAGATTTCTTTTATGGATTTGCCAGAGACAGTCCAAAAAAATCGTCCGCATTATTTTTGGTATTGCATGCTTCCAAAGGGCGTTGGGACATATGGCCGAACCAAAGGTTGGCCGAATTATAAAAAAACTATTTGGGACATTTGGCCGAAATTCAAAATTGAATTGATAACTTATTTTTAATTACAAAAACCTCACATATGGCCGATTTTTTTTAGAGTTTCGGTATATGGCAGAATTATAAACAAAAGGAAAGGGACATTTGGTCGGAAAAAAATACGAACTTCTTTTTATTGATCTATTCATATAATGNCAAAATTGAATTGATAACTTATTTTTAATTACAAAAACCTCACATATGGCCGATTTTTTTTAGAGTTTCGGTATATGGCAGAATTATAAACAAAAGGAAAGGGACATTTGGTCGGAAAAAAATACGAACTTCTTTTTATTGATCTATTCATATAATGGAAGCGATTAGTAACAACATTTAAACTATAATATTTATCAGAATACTTTCCATGTTCAAGTTCTTTATGAAGGCGTTCCATTTGATCTTTGGACCTACGATATATCGATTATGTGGAAAGTATTGAATACTGTGCTTCAGTAACAACTCAAAAAACTTTTTAGCATTCAGTTATCCGCATAACTGAATGGGCTCAGAGTTTTTTAGTGTGTATGGAAACCTTGTTAAAATATTTCCCTTTTTTGAAAGAATATTTTTTCTGTGATTAGGATACAGTTAAATTAATATTATTGCACACAATGCAATTGATTATGAATCTTTTCAGTTCACGAAAGTTATTTTTGCTGATAATTAAAAAACCCCACATAATGCAACCTTTTTCAAAGATTATTTTAGTGATTAGGTTACAGTAAAATTAATTGTATTGCACATAATACTCCCTTTTTTCTTAAATTGATTAAGAATTTTAGCTAAGGAAAGTTATTTTTGCCGATAATTAAAAAACCCACATAATGCACCCTTTTTTCAAAGATTTTTTTAATGATAACGATACACTAAAGTTGATATTATTGCACACAAT
>JXPH01011888.1:9245-20438 GCA_001014845.1 Mochlonyx cinctipes
AAAATATACAATAAATAAAACAAGAAAAGCTATACTAGAAAGTAGAAATCCACATTGTGGTTTCCTACATTTTGTTTTGTAAACTCAACAGCTGATTACGGTGATTATCTAGAAAACAAAGTCATATTAGTTTTATAAACATACTCGCGTTTGAAGTTTGTCTTCAGGGTTATTCTGTTTGTTTTCTGATTTTTGACAGACAAAAAATTTGTCACTTGACATCGTCTCTGGAGCTAAACTTCAAGGATTCGGACGATTACCTGAGGCCTGAGGCCAAGTTCAAAATCCGCCCAAGTCATGTCAGCTTCACAACAAGGATGTCGCTGTAAGCATCTTCACGTTCTGAGAGTTTACGAAGCTAGAGGGGCCCCCACATTTGCAAATTATGGGGGCCTCCTCTAAAAACTTTGAAAATTACCCAATTTTTTCAATTCACGGCTTAAATCTCTCACACAGAAAAATTTGGAAATTGAACAGAACCAAAAGTCCTCCACTGATTTTATTAGTTGACTGCTTTGATCTAAAATTTAAGTTGACCGCCTTTAACTGAAATTTTTTGATAAATTATCTTAAAACTAATATTCAGATTGATATACAGTGGATAGATAGGTGAACTGGAAAAAAATCGTATTCCAAACTATTTATTTCAGTTAACAGTGCATTACTGTTTTTTAAGATTTATTAAGTAATATTTTTAGTAATTTTTACTAATAATTAGAATGTAGGGCTTAAAAAATTCTTTAGATACATTATCTAAAAATTTCAGTATTTCTTATTTTCTGTGCAGGACGTGAAAAGGCTTCCAACGACATCCTTGTTGTGAACCTGGATTATTTGAACGGATTTCTTACCTTTCTGAGAAACCACCTTATGCACGGCCTTGCCTAAGACCCCTTGCAAGACAGAGCCAATGAATAATATCAATACATCTTATTTGGCCCCCTGCGGTTGTTGTTACGTCAACACATTCATCGTTTCGTACTCCAAAGATCTGATTTGATCGAGTCAATTTAACCTTTAGAACTGGCACACTTTAGCAGTGCTACAAAGCATATCATATATCGATTCATACAATTACGCCCTTTATTTGGGGTCAACTATTTCGTCAAAGTGCCAAATTATCCGTTAAATTTAACTGCAAAAGACCGAGAACCTGTATTGAATTCTGCCAAAAGGGTCTAATTGTAGTTTCTAGAATTGAAGATACATTTCTTGAAAATCAGGTCCATTTCAAAATTCTAGACTCTACTTTTATTCGTATCGAGTGTCTGATTTACACAGCAAAATGCTGAATGGAAACATAGAACTACCTCCGGGTTATATAGGTAAATGCTGGATGGGGGCCACAATTGCGTCAGAATTCAATCTAATTTTTTTACTAAATAACTTAACTTTTGTATAAGAGCCCATCGTAGGCTACAGGCTCTAGTTGATTGGACTCGAAATTGGTAGGATGACTTACGACAATAATTAACGTTAATGGGCAGAATTTCAAGCATTCTCATTGATGCCGTCAGACTTTATGTTGATTTCGACACTTAAAGTCACTAACATTTGTATGGAAGCCCATCAAAGGCTTTGACCGATTGAGCTCAAAATTGTTGGGTGGACTTGAGATCGTATTTAGTGTCAGTGGCCAAAATTACAGCCATTTCGATTGATCACGTCAAAATTGATTTTGATTTTATATTAAAATTAAAATCCTAAAAGTAAAGTATGGTAATCTTGGAACACTTTTTTGACAATCGCCTGAAAATTACATGAAGAGCATCGTCCGAAAGGTCAAATGCTTTTTCGTCTTTTTTAATGAGGATTTTTGTAGATCATAAACTATTTCTTCTAAAAACATTTCGCGAAAATTACTTTTTTATTAAAATAAAACATATTTTTCACCGAAGAAAATGAAAGCATCCAGCGAGTCATGAAAAATGACGATTTAAATGTTATTTGGACAAGCGTTGCCAGATTTCATTTTGGTTATTCTGTCTCATTCAGTGCAACGTTTTTTTCATTTTTTCAGATGGCAATACTTTACTTTTAGGATTTTAATTAAAATCATTAACAATTGTATGGTTTTGGAGCTCATAATAGACTTTGGCCGATTATGCTCAAAATCATAACTGTCGTCACAATTAAAAAATTCCTATCTACACGTTTTGATGAAATTGAGTTAGGTACAATCGAAGTGGTGAAAATTGCACCATCCCAAAATGACGTTTCAATTTCAAATATACATAGAGTTGTGGAAAAAAAAATTAGAAAAAGTTGATTTTTTCGAAATGTCGAAAAGTGTAGATAGGAATTAATTGATTGTGGTGGCAGAATAGGTATCTTAAGACTGATATCGTTGCGTTCTGGAGATCCGGACCTGCTTTAAGTACTGTTTGGGCTAGACGATACAGGCGAAAAAGGGGAATAGTGCAGCAAGGCTTCTATAATACAGGTTGAGCCATAAAAATGTATGACCTAGGGTTTGACTTAATGTCATGGCGGTCGTCGAGGGTCATCAGGCAAGTTGGTTTGTTAGACAGAGATAATGGTTGAATTTACCGTGGTGTATTCACCAAGCAGATCTTGATGACTGATGTTGTTGCAGGTGAAGGATGTCCTATGCCATGGCTCGCTGAAAGTCCTTGGGCCCGCTAAGCTGCAATGGTCAACTGTTGGAACACCACACCCGGAAATCAATCAAAATGAGCTTGTTGTCAGACTGCGGGATTCTGGTTTCTCACAATCCTAGTGGCAACCTTAAATTAACATTTCAGACAACATTTTATTGTTTAATTTAGACTTTTCTGCATTTCATCACTTTTCATGCAATACATGTTGGTGGGTGATCACTGTGTGCTTCTGTACTATGTATAGGGACAACGCCGTGGTTGTAGCAAAATTATTACTTAAATTTTTATCTTAATTTCGTTTGATATCGTTGCAGTAAGAAACGTACAAGCTATCAATAATCCGCAAGATACATTGAACCGGCATAAACACATTCAGTCAATTTTGATGGTCCAAAACGTATTTTAAAAGAGAAATGGGTGATTTCAATTTTTTTTGAGCAATTGTTATACCTTAGTTTTCTAAAGAAAAGTTCAAGTAAAAACTTCAATCAAAATTCAAAATGATACGAAAATAAAATAAAATGTAAATGACTTAATTGGCTACCTATTAACCCATTAATTACCCAAGTCGATTTGATGATGACACGATAACTTCTTTAGTCCCGTTACCAAGGCAGTCAATCAAATATTCAAAATGAGAAAAAGTTGACGACTCATCGCATCATTATGCAGAAAAAAAATCCACAATCAATCAAAAAAGTTACTAATGTAAATAACTTTAAATCGTTGTTCTCTAGATCTGGTTCAGGTTCGCAAAAAAAAATCCCTCAAACCAATCCAATATTATCACTCTTTTATATTGATATTCAATTTATAGATATCAAAATATTTTGAATCGATAATAAAAATAAGTTTTATGTCTGTTTTTATGGTTCACCTTTTAAATTTATAGCTGAAAAGAGTAATAAAATCAAAATGAATGAAAAGAGATCCGATGACCAAATTTATGGCCATTTACTATACGAGTCTTCTTGCATGAGCTTTTCAACGAGAACTCGACAACTGACATGTTGAGAGATGGATATCGTACATCAAAATGCCTACGCACATGAGCAATTAATCGTTTTTTCGGAGATTGGTATGCAAGATTAAGAATTAGAGGCGGGAATTTAAGTTTTTGCTTATTTTGGAGAAATTTTTGTAGATTTTTATCGGTTTTTGGGACATGCTTTCTCGAGCTAATAAAATAAAAAAAAAGCCAAATATGGTTTTATGTTATTAGCGCCATGTTCAACGGTCCTATTCCCATGAAGAATAGTGTTCGACAAGAATACTTGCTATTCCCTTTGTTGTACCTGGTTGGTTCGGATGATATGCTGCGCAGAGCATTTGATGTAGAAAAATATGGATGATCGTCTATAGATACGGACTACGCTCATAACCTGGCTATGCTAAATCACAAAAAGAAAGATATCTAAGGCAAAATCAAAGACATATCCCATGAAGATCAACATCGAAAAACCAAAATACCTCACTATAAGAAAATGCGCTGACGGTACAATCATCAAATGCGTCGAGAAATTTACTTACCTCGGAAGCAAGATTACAACTTATGGTCGGACAAAAACGTTCAAAGCCGCATCAACACTGAGAGAGGAAGATTCTTTGCGCTAAATAACATCTGGCACTCACTGAATTAGTCAACAATAAAATTGAGACATTTTTCAATCGAAGTCTGCGGCAAATCCTCCAGATAAGATAGCCTCGAATGATTACTAACTCTGAATTATGGCGGCAGTGTGGTATGATCATTATGGCGATAGAAATCAGGTGACGAGAACTTAGATGAATTGGCCACGTGCTACAAAGGAGCCCAACGCAGCTCAGATCAGTAGCTTAGGAAGCTTTGGAGTACTGCCATGGGGAAGAAACTAGATCCAGGGGCAGATCACGCCAAAATTTGTAAAATGATGAATGATGTGACGTAATTGTGACCGCAAGGGACCAAATGAGATGTAATTGAACTATTGATTCGCTGTGTTCCACCTGGTTGCTATACACTGAAATTCTTGTGAACTAAAACAATGAACCTTAAAAAAAAGTTCAGCGATGGAACCCCTGAATAGAGTTCGTTGAACCCTAAATAAGATTTCAAATTAGCCAAAATGGATTCATTTGATCTTTTTTAGTGTTCATCGAACTCTGAAAAGGTGTTCAACTGAGCCCTAAATAAAATAGGTAAATTGTACCGAAATTTTGACCACTTTGAACCCAAAAAGGGTTCATCAGATGTTGAGTGTAGGTAGATCCTTAAGTAAGTCAACGGTCCAAGATCCCTTTATGTTTTGTTCCTGTTCTAAGTTTTTGTTCAGTTCTTATTTCATTCCATGCTCTATTTCTATCTCAATTCTAGTCTTGTTATCAGCTCGTGTTTGTTTCACTATTCGTCCTTCAAAATAAAATAAAGATCAAAATGGATTTTTTAGAGCGTTACTTTATTGCCATTTCATTTCATCATCATCCTCCAGTTGACACTCTATGTATACTTACTACAACTAGATTTGAAGGCCCGATCTATCTTTATGGACACTCTTTTCCACTTTATATACACAATTTTCGTTGATTATTTTTTTATGCCAGCTATTTTAGATACTTATCTTGCCATCATCCGTCTCATTCCGAAAGATAAAAAAATAAAATGAACTTCTCTCTTTTTTATACGTCCATCCACAACCATCCTCGACAAAATGTGGCACCAGATTTCATTCTCATCTAATCAAAATTTTCATTTCATCAAAAACAATAAAATCCCAACAACGACGAAGATGGCCATCTGCATCATCATCAGCAGAGCAGCAGTAGCAAAAAAGGATTTTCTCTTATTTTTTTATCATGCTCTTTTCCGTGCAACAAACTAGATACGGTCACGTGCAATTTTTCGTGCTGGCATTAAAAAATCGTTATTCTGAGAAAAGCAAGGATATAAAAATAGGATAAAATAAAATTATGCATTAAAAAATTTGTTCCTCCAGTGATGATGATAGGAGTATGGAAGGAGAAGAAAAGTGTAGAACGTTGTGGTAGTAGGGTGTAAGCCAACAAAAAGGCTAAAACTTGGCGAGAAAGACAGAATTCAAATCTGGTTGACCCCAAATACAAAACCTCACAACCAACCTAAATAATCCAGTTGGTTGTCGAAAACAAGATTGTTTTCGTTTGAAACAATGAAGATCTTGTTTCTCCTGAACATAGGTGTTTGAAAAAAATAATTTTTTTTTGCACTTTTACTTCAAAACGCAAAAATTCGAAGGATGGGGCAAAACATGAAATCAAATCATAATAGGATTAATCCGATTCATTCGCTAAATCTGATTAAATTGCATTATAATCGATTATGATCGGATTATAGTCGATTTTAAGCGCTAACCGCAGTTTGCCAGTCTAAGGTGATACGAAAAATTTTTGACCATGTTTTCAATTTTAACTTCTAAAAGTGAAACTCATGCATTTGGTCCGAAAATGAAAAGCGCCTGAAATCAACTTTAAAACGTGTTTTGGACACTTAGACATCATTTCCAACCAAAATAGGGTGGACGTCTTGTCTGTTAGTCGGTTGTAATATCCGTCGGTCCAGTCCGATCATGTTCCAATCTTAACCTTTTCAAATCGACCCCTTACCCCTCCAAAGGTCAACTGAGGAATTGAAATCAGATTAAAAAACATCTCTTCTCTCTCATCAATACCAATAAAATATAAGAGGCGGTTGATAGAGAGCTGAGAGATATTTTTCAGTCCCTGATTAGATTCGATTATACCAAAAGAAATAATGCCCTCGCAAAAATTTAAAGTTTAAAGTTTAAGTGAGCGTAATAATGAACTAGAAAAAAAAAATTAAAGAATAGAATTTGGTCAAATCCTTTTTTTCAATCAAAGTCACGCTCGGTTTGTTTGAGCTAATACACAGATTCCTCGGACATGTTTCGTTTAAAATTTCTCCATATTTATGACGTCCATCGATTTCACGGACGTCGAATCCGATCATTAATTCCATACAAAATATTGAAGGGAAAAGTCCAGTGTTTCCTCGGGCGTTGTCAACAAAATGCAACATCCATTGAATCCCCGCAATGGATGTTGATTTTTGTTAACATAGGACTTTCATCCAAGGGTTCGCAAGACGTTCGTTCGTCGATTCGTAGGATATTTGTCCGTCGATTCGTACGATTTTCATCTGTACCTAGAAAATCGGATTTGGATTTTTTGTAGACCTTTCGTCCATGGATTCGTAGGATGTTCATCCATGGATTTCTTGGAGTTCATCTATGGATTCGTAGGATATTTGTCCATGGACTCCCAAGATGTTCGTTCTTTTATTCATATAATGTTCTTCCGTGGATTTATAGGATGTTCATACATTAAATTCAAGGATTTTTGGAATCAGCGTATGCCAAATTTTAATTTTATAATTTTTGAAAGGGGTTAATACTTTTGCTTCTGTGGACCAGAAATCCGTACTTTCAAAGCTATAAACTATATCCTTGCAAGAAAAATTGATTTCAAATTGACCCATTTTCATCGGTTCCTCGAGGGGTGAGCCTCTCACTTTGATACCGATTTCTTTACTTCCCTAGCCATAAACTATAGATGGATGGGTGAGGTGTGCAGTGGGAATATGTACTGCCTCCCGCTCGTAGGCCTCAAGGCGGGCTCATTGTGCTCCACCCTCGTAAAAATCCTGAAAATAATTTTTTTACAAAAACTGAAACAATATAGAAAGCTGAAACAAAATCAAACTATACCCTGTTTAAATGTTTATGTGTTTTTTAAGTGTTTTCTAAGTGCTTTTGAAATGTTTATAAATGTTTTTTAAAGTTACACTTCAATTTAAGTCTTTTTCGTGCTAATGGACTAACATTTCAAAATTATAATGTTTTTTATTTTCAGTGCATGAAAAAAATTATTTATGATAAAGCAGATTGAAACTGTTTATTGATCTAAAATTGCAGATGTTGTGTCGGAAGCAATCTGTTTAGCTAGTGGAACTACTTTTTACGGATGTTTTAGCTGTTGGAAACTGATGATTCAATTTAGTGTGTGAATTACTGGGATTGTGTTAAAGACGAGGCGAAAACTCTGTAGCTCAGTTGATTGAATACTAACCGATGCCGCTGGGACTGCTGGGAGGAATTTGGTTTCGATGGGATATGTTGAGAAAATAACCCCGCAGCTGATACAGTTAACACGCCTTGATATGTTTTGTAAATCAGTTTTAGACAGTTCAAGAGTTGTGATCGTCAAAATTTCCTGTTTAAAATACTTTTAAGGCTAACTACCTCCATGTCCAAACTAACAACTTGTACATGGGACAGCAAATCATCAGCACATTAATAATAATTATGATATTAATTAGCTAAGATATAACAGCTAGTCTTTGGATGACTCTACTAACTAGTTATTAATTTCAAAAATAAATATTCTTGAGGTTTGTGTCCCGAGGTCATATTAACAATAATTAATTACTAGAAAACAAATCAACATCAAAGTTTGCCGCAAAAATAACAAACCAGAAATATAAAATCTAGTTCAGTCATCATCGAACAATGGATATGTAATTTCTATATATGTTACGAAAAAAAAGTCAAAACACAAATTTATGATTTATGAAAATTTCCAAACATCACAAAAGCAAACAAACAACATAGAAATTGTTTGACACCATCATTAATCAATGGAGACATGAAGTAGTCAAAAAGTTGTCAAAAGACTTGTTTTTATCGCTTCCCCAAAATCTGGAATTGACGTCGAACATAATTTTATACTTTTTAATTTATTATTAAATAGCTATTTACTAATTAATTATTTAATTAATTAACTTTATATTTTTATTCTAGAGACCCACATTAAACATTTTATTGGATTGCTTTTTTTTATTCTTTTCAAGAAGATTCCCGCCCCAGTCAAGTCTAGTCAATCAATAATGTATCATTTTCTTGCTGTTCTGCGGTCGTTAAATTGATTTTAATGGCGTTCGTTTTCTGTTTTATAACACGTTTTTATATTTTATTATACCTTTCGGTTGGCGTTCTTGTAATTGGGAGTTTTTTTTTAGAGAGTATTAGGTTTCGTTTTCCGGGTGACGGATCTGTATTTCGAAACTACAGGCAATCATTCTATCTAAGAATAATAAAATAAATAAATAAATAAGTATTCTTAGAAATACAGAAGTAATTAAAAGGATTATAAATCCTCATAGGTACTTATAGCAACAAGTTTTGGTGTGTAAAAAACTGTATGGACAACAGAATATTTATGGACTAGAGCTGTCAAAACCAAAATGATAGATCATGGAAAGGTCGACAAGCATTCTCTTATTGTGTTTGTTGGTCCTCGTGTTAGTTTGAGTGAAAAGGAAATTGAATGTTAAATCAAATGTCATCAATAAGGCTCAAGTCGCTTGCCTAAAAAATTTGGGCCCTGAGATGGATTTCCAATCCACTCTCAGAAAGCTAAATATGAACGCTGCGCAATATAATAAAATGTTATACACATCAATCTCTATCGAATGACACTCCTACCAGATGGTGCATTCTTGAGACTATTTTTGCTTAAGGACATTAGGACAAATCGATGAATATGTTTCAGTCCACTGAATTCGAGAGCTTCAAATCAAACAAAAGTAGATGAACTATAAATTGTGCTGCAACAATCGATGAACCTTTTATCAACAGTGGGGTCGACTGCCATGGTGGCTTAGTAAGTAGAGTGTCTGCCTATGAACCACAAGGGTACGGGTTCAAATTCAACCTGTGGCGATTAAATTAACGTGCGTTTTTTCACCGCTATCGAGAAGATAAATTACTTTGTGTGCGCTATTGTTAATGAATAATAAGGTAAAAGTAATTTCTGATATGTACTGTCAGAGCCATGCTATCAAAAATATACTTGCTCAAAAGCTTAGGTATGGGATAGAAGACGTTTGAATGGCGTTCATGTCAAAGAGTTTAGTCAGTTTCCTCGCAGCAAAAATTGAACATGACTTGATGGGCTCAATGAGCTGATCACTCATTACCATAACCATTAAAGTTGTGGTAATTCGGAATCCACTATAAGCTGTAGGTCCTCTAATACCTAGAAAGTTATCTGAGATATAAGGACTTGCCTGATCCCAATATGGAACTATAGACCTTATTATATTTATTATTAGACAAGAAACCACTTTTGCCTGTGTTTCTGCAGCCACACCCATCCTCTTATTTGGACGTTCACCATCCATGGTATATCAACAGAGCCTTGAGAACGGCTCGTAATAATAGGAAGTATTATCCTACCCACCTTGCTGTATGCGTCCGAGACTTGGAAAGTGACAGAATCAGTCACCAAAAACTTCAGACATTTGTCAATCGATATGTGCGTCAAACCCTCTGGATAAGAGAGAAATGGCAATATTGTGGAATGACTAATATAGAGATAGAAATCAGATTACGTGAACTTGGATCGATTGGCCACGTGCTACGAAGAAGCTCAATGAAGCCCGGATTTATAGATAAAGGAGCTTTGGAGTACTTTCCTGAGAAAGGAACTAAAATTAGAGGCATACTCTGCCAAATTTGATGCCGTTCTGTCAAGTCAGAGTTTAGTGTACGCAACGAATAATGGGGTGACGTAATAGCAACGGCAAGGGACCGAATGAGGAATAACACTTTTGATTGGCTGTGATTTGTCAGAGCACCATAGGCCCTTAANGAATAACACTTTTGATTGGCTGTGATTTGTCAGAGCACCATAGGCCCTTAAGTAAGTAAGTTTTACCCTAAACTGACTAGGCGAGCCCTCATTTTTCAGCGAACTTTAATAAATATAATATTGGACTACAGCTTATAGTGAATTCTGCAACTTATATGCTTAAACTTATGGAGCTACCAGAATATTAAACCTATATGAATATTATAAAGTCAGAAATCTGTCAGCGTATGCTTAAGATTATGGGGTCCAAATTTATTTTGGATTTATCTTTTGAAAGGAACCAATGGAACCCAGATCATTACTTAAAAACATTTGAGTACTGACCCAAAAAGAAAGAGGTGGTTCACGCCAAACTTAACACTTCCACATCAAGTCAGAGTTTAGCGTTGATAACGAAGAATTGAATGAGTAACTTATCAAGGCTTAGCCAGTCAGATAAAACCGGATACTTATAGGAGTGGTTAGAAAATACCCATGCAAGTTTATGAGGGGGAACCGGTACATTGTGTTTCAAAATAGTGAAAAAAACACCAAGATATCGAAAACTCTTTACTGGTGCTTTAAAAAAGAATATGAACGCTGTCTTCTACAGATTTATTGTACAAAAACTGCAATTTCAAGGCACAATAAAAAAGTTATGCTCCGCTGCTGTAGGGTCAATCAAAATCTGTCTTTTGATAGAAGTTTGATAGAGTTTAAAGAAATAGCAGCAATAAAATAGCAAAAATTTCAATCAGCTAGTCAACACGCTTCGACAGCATACTAGCACTTTACTGAAATTTTCAGGGCCATCGTAATAAATGCTGACTGGAAGAGACGTAGAGTCACACCATAAGTCCTGCCTGAATCGAAAAGTGAAAGGATAAAATGGCGCAAAGTAGAGAATTTG
>JXPH01011898.1:0-10542 GCA_001014845.1 Mochlonyx cinctipes
AACCAAGACACAAACCAAAAACCAAAAACACACAAACAAAGACGAAAACCAAAACACTACATATTATAGCAGTTTTTACTTTTGACGACATGCTTTTGAAATCCTCAACGACGACCCAACTACAGTTGTTGTTCATGTTCAATGCTCATCATAGACGAATAAATACTAAGATGTCCAGAAGCATAGTTGGGTGCATTGAAGAAACAATCTTGTTGACCTGGTTTCAAAAGCATGTTGTTGAATGAAATGCTATAATGTTGGAGACTAGCTTCAATTATTCCGAAGCCTTGTATTATCTTGTATCATCCACACTGCTGTATGCGTCCGAGACTTGGAAAGTGACTGATCACCAATAAAATTCAGACATTTGTCAATCGATGCCTGCGGCAAATCCTTCGGATAAGATGGCCTCGAACGATTACTAACATTGAATTATGGTAGCAATGTGGTATGACTAGTATGGAGATAGAAACCAGGCGACGCAAACTTGGATGGATCGGCCACGTGCTACGACGAGGTCCAACGGAACCCGGATCTATAGCAAAAGAAGCTTTGGAGTACTCTACTCGGGAAGGAACTCGTTTCAGAGGCAGACCACGCCAAACTTGGCGCCGTTCCGTTAAGTCAGAGTTGGGTGTATGCAATGATGAATGGGTTGACATTATAGCAACCGCTAGGAACCGAACGAGATGGAGAAGTACTATTACGGCTGTGTCCCACAAGGGGCCAGAGGCCTTAATTAAGTAAGTAAGTTAGTTGGAGACTATTGCTTTAATGTGAAAATTTTGGTTTCGGCTTGAATAATTGTATTTAGTTTGTGTCTAGGTTACGCACCACCTAGTATTTTTTCACTGCATTATTTTCATTGTGAATGCGTTGTTGCATACATTTTTTTTAAATGTTGGTATGCCTTCACAAATCACTTGAGATAATCAACAACCGATACAACACCGAAATAATGTTTCTGGACATCTTAGTATTTATTCGTCTATGATTTCCATGGTTCTGGATAACTAAGTATTCTTTTGTCTTTGATTACACAAGGCGCTAGGTGCAATTCAATTGAAGTCGCCGATGTCTGAATACGATTCATTCAACTGAGTCACAATAAACTCTTTTTTAAGCTTCTATTAGACAACAATCAAGACAATTTATTAATTTTATAATAATAATACTAAATACTAATAATATATTTATCTAGATCAAGCGTACATTTGTCAAGTCACTGAATTATAATTTAATTTCATTGAGACTATGTGCTATAATTGAGAATAATTACATTAATGCAATTACAATTATGTAATTATGTAGTTAATGTGTTGTTGTCTTATTTTTATTTTTTACTATAAAATCGATTTGTGAATTGAATTCCTTTTCTACTCAAACTTCCTATTACACATAAGTATATTTAAAAATAAATATAAAAGTTAAGTGATTTAGTTTAGACACATTTTGTCAATAGATTTTAATTTATTTTCTATCTGTCCATTGAACTTCATAAAAGTAGCAGTATTATGTGTCCAAAAGGTCATAAAAAACATTTTTTCGTCATAAGTATGATAATAATCCAGACATAGGATACAAGTCAGAATGATACAGACATAAAGTTATAACTTTAGAAACATTTTAAATGTTTGATAAGTGATGAATTTTGTTTGAACACACAAAATCTGACGAGCCCTTTTTGAGTTCAAAGTAGCCAAAATTTCATTGAAGTCTACCCACTTATTTTTAGAGTTCAGTACAGGGTGATGAACTCTTAAAAAAACGACGAATGAACTCAACGAACTCAAATCGGGTAACATTTTGTCCAACATCCCATTTTTTGGAGTTCCCCAGATTTTTAGTGAGCATATTTGAAATCGAAAATTTTATATTTTTTATATTTATAAGGGCATCCGATGAAATCGTCGCAAACGCCATTCTAGCGTTTTTCGATACCCCCGCTCCTGACATCACTCCGACTAATTTTCAATGCTGTGATCCAGCTTTCTTTGTATGCCTCTGAACCTAATGCTGTTCCGGTATTTTCAATGCCTACCTTCTAACGCTGTTGCTGATACAGATGCTTGATTTCAATGTTGTTGGCCAGCTTTTTTGCATGCCTCTGTTGTCGAAGAAGGTATGTTCCAAATTTCAGAAATTTTGAAGAAATACTTTCCAAGCTATGCAAGACGGTGTTGGGCCCCAAAAGGAGCCAAATCCATAAGAACGAATTTATTTTCGAGTTTGGACATTTGGTTTGGCCGAATCATAAAAAATATATTTGAACGAAATAAAACAAATATAACTCTTACCCCACATAATGCCCCCTTTTTCTGAAGAGAATTTTTAAGGGATTAGCATGGCTATTAAAAGGTGCATCGATTGTTGCAGCACAATTTCTAGTTCTTACTTTGGTTCAATTTGAAGCTCTTAAATTCAGCGGACTGAATAATTATATCAATATTATCAGCCCACTGAATTTGCTTAAAATCAAACCAAAGTTGGTGAGCTAGAAATTATGCTGCAACAATTAATGGTGATTAGGATATAGTAAAATTAACATAAGTGCACACAATGCGTCCTTTTTACTTAAATTTATTATGAATTTTAGTTAAAGAAAGTTATTTTTTGCAACATTTGGCAGAACAACAATACAAAGTTAACTTTTTCTGGGTTCCCGCTCATGCAGGAATCCAAGGATATGATACTGTGGATTTGTTAGCTAAAGAAGGAGCTATGTATGGCCAGCAGGGTTTGTTGAAAGATTGCAGTCCACCACAATCCAGATTTGGTAGGGCTGTTCTTTCTTTAAAAATTAAAATAAATTGATTTTCGGCCCAGTCGTGGCTAGTTCCTAGGGCCCGTTTTTCAAAGACCGTTTTGTATGCAATTTTTTCTACTCCGTCCAAATGTCGCAAATATGTTTTTGCTATATCGGCCAAATGTCCCAAATATTTTCTATGATTCGGCCAAATGTCCAAATAACTTTTTTCTGTTCCGACATATGGGATTCGGCCATATGGCATTCCACCAAACGGCCTTAGGCCATATGATATTCAGCCAAGTGTAACAAAATCATTCAAGAATGTGTTGAATATGGAAGCACCAGGATTCAGGAATGTAAGTACTCTTGTTGTTGAACACTCAAGCCAAGTTTATATTTCAATTTTTATCTTTATCCGACGTTTATTTTCTAGAATATCAATAAATGTCTAATACCTTTGCACAGGAGCCCCCAAACCCTGTGCGGTTACCAAAGAATTTATTTATGCAAAGTTTCATCAAAATCGGTGAAGATATATGCGCGTTATCGTGGAGACTCACACCATTATACAGTTACACTCTACAAAAAAGACTTGTTTTAAAACGGCCAACTCGTGTTCAGGAATGTCTGGGACGTGCTTAAAATACTTTGACGTGTTTTTGGTTTTTAGGGCTGTCCAATATACTTCTCCCATATAAGGGGTTGGTCGAAGAAATGTTAAAGATTTTATTCGCAAGATATCTAATCGCCTTTAATAAATTTATTGTAAATAAATAAATTGTTTGCAATTAAATAACGATTCTTATCGACTTTTATGCGTGCAAATAACTTGAAATTATAGTTTATTGCGCTCTGAGGTTATGGTCTGCTCTTATGTCTTATCTTATCGTTCAGTCTCAAGGGCTTTGCATTTTGATTAAAAGGCTTGCTCTTATTCTCAATATTAATTTCAAAATCTTTCATTAGTTGAAAAAGATTATCAAATGGTTCTGACCAAGTCGCTTGGTCAATTTATTAAAAGAGAAATTTAATATATCCGAGAAACCTGTAAAAGCGGCCTAAAATCGCACTTAGTTTTAATATGTTTTGAAACTGGATCTAGAAGGCAATCTTTCACTTTCAGTTCAGGTACTTGAAGTGGTTAATTGGAATAAAATTCAAAATTCAAAAAATCAAAATGATATATCCCATATTGACGGGAATAACATCCGCAGATATTGGAAAATAAATCATAAAATGCTGTGAAAACATCCTAAAATTTTGGTAGAAATGTTCGAAAATTGTAGTGGAAATATCCGAAAATGTCTGTAAAAATACCATAAAATTTTGTTTTTATTCATTCAAACTGTTTTAGTTTAACTTCTAAATAGTGCAAGTAAGTATATGAATGGGTACAAAAATTGAAATCACCCAAATCGAGTTTAAAACATGTTTTAGACGTTCAGGAGTCGTTTGCGATCAAAATTGGGAGGATCTGAATGTCGGTCCGGTGATTGTAAGTTTGTTATAAATCCTTTGATGCACGATTACTTAAAAACTCACACTCCAATATGGCTTAAAATGTGGCTGAATTAGGTTTTTAATAGTGCATCCAGACCTATTCATTTTAAGCCCAATCGGACAAAGCCCTCTGTAGGCTCTCATATCAATTTTCATAAATGTATCGATAAAATAGCTCTAAAACCTACATTTATTTATAAAATCTTACGAAATTTTGGTCATGAACATGAACATTCATTTCTACAAATTTTAAGCCCAATCAGACAAAGGCTTTCATGGGCTCCCATACAAAAATTAAAAAACGATATAAATCACACATAATATAAAATCTTTTGAAGTTTTAGCCAAAATTATTGATTGGTACCCATTTTATGCCTTCCAATTTTTAACCCAATCGAACAAAGGATTCTGTAGGCTCCCATACAAATTTGACATTTTTATTACAAAAATGATGAATTTTTATAATAAAACGGAGTGATGTCATCAACAATTTTTCCGGGGAGCGTAGGAATAGACATAAATTGAAGAAGCTAAAGTCGTGGTGCCCGATTGGCCAGGTTCTTTATATTTTGTCGCAATATCTTTTTTAACAATGGTTTACCACCACACTCAGACAAAAATTCACGCTAGTTTGACGTGAAAACACACGTTGTTTCAGCGTGTGTAATACACTTCAAGATTTACTGCTCAAAAATTGAGAGTAGACGTTTTCGCGTGGAAATACAACTCTATTTTTTTCTGAATTCCCAATTATATTTTTCAAAGTATTTTTGATTTTTTAATTTTTTTTTAATTAATTTACTTGACTTCTGGGTTCGAACAACAGCCATCAGCAAGCAGAGACGCTATCCAATACTCCAACCATTATCCACCAATTCAATTTCCACCAACTCTAAATTCTACTAACGCGCGTTGCATAAAACTTGATTCCATGTGCAAATTTTGAAGAGGATTGGAACAGTATTTGCAGAGTTATCCAAGAATATCTGGTAATTGGAAGCACCAGGAATGGATAACATTATCTCAATTAGCACAGGAACTGTTCTTGGCCATTTGCCATAAGCTGATATTCCAAATTTGAGCTTATTACGAACACTGGAACTCAATAATTCATTCTGGGAGTTGTTCGTACACAGGAGCCCCCAGATCTCGATGACCCAGGATCAAACATTTTTAGGAACTATTCCTGGGTACTTACCACAAGATTATGTTCGACCACTAGAACTTAAGATTTCTGGAAAATTCTGGTGAGTTGGTTTGGGGGCCCCAGACCCCGCAGCACAATTTGTCTCAGTAGCAAACTCGTCCTTTCTTTTGTTGGGAAAAGTCTCCAAACAAAATTTCCGCCAAATTGGTTGAGAATTACGGAAGTTATCGACGACACAAACACACTGTGACAGACGACGGCGACGATGACAGATAGCACATACACAGACATTTATTATTGTTTTTTTTTCCTGTTTCAGACCATTTGGAGCAATTTTTCCCTAAGAACAACCATTTTATTTTTCTGAATAAGTACAATAGTTTTTCTTTGACGTACAAAAACACCCTGCATCAGCGTATGCATAGCCGCTGTTTTGGCATGTGCAGACAGGCCGAATTAGCGTGCTTGCATTGATATTCCGGGTGAAAATTACGTAACATAAGCGTGTCGACAACATCGATTTGACGTGCGTAAACGTGGTTCTTTTTCGAGATTCGAGCAAAAACTGCTTCATTGGAATAAGGTTTTAAAGCGTATATGTGTGTTTCACATCAAATAGGCGTGTATTTTATACTGAGTGTACACATAAAAAAATGATGGTGAATTTGCCGGAATTTGCCCTTCATAATAAATAATAAATTTACCTGTATATCGGTGTACCCAGAATTACAACCGATATACATACTGGTAAATTTACCGAAAAAAAAATCAATTTTGACGTTTTAAAGGAAAATTACAATTATGGAGATTTCATCTTTTCTCGCTTTCTCTCATCATATCTTTAAATATAAAAGAAAAGATAATTTCGTGATAAACAGTTTCTAAAACAGTTTGAGCCTTGTATATAGGGATACCAGGATCTTCCAGAATTCTCAAAATCTAGTGGTTGAAATGAGTTCAAATTTGGAATTTAAGCTTTCAGTAGGTGCCCAAGAATAGTTTCTATGTCAAATTTTAAATCCGTTCTTGGTGCTTCAAACTACCAGATTTGTCAAGAATTCTGAATATTTTCAGATGCTGCAATTACAGAACCTAAATTGCTTTTAAGATTCTATGTTCGCGAAATGGATTTTGTGTCGCAAAAATATTGCAAGTGCAAAAAAACCAAACTTGATAAATTTGGTTGAGCTGAGCACGTATAAGTGAAGTTACAGTTAATATTTACAAGGCCTAAAGTCCCGTGACCTCAAAAACAATCAATGTTATTAAAACTCCATTATGGTGATCAAAAATGCATTAAAAAATGCATGCATATCAATAACATATTGCAAAACTTAATTAATTTATACTCTTCAACGACGACGACATCATGAAATTGATAGATCGAACATGATCCTCCGCATCAACAAATTAAATAAAGTTTAACATTTTTATTTACGATATAAAGATGGGTGATATATCGATATAATTATTCGATTGAAATGTTGTTAATGATCGTAAAAGCGACTTTGATGTGTTAATTATGCAAATTAGTTAGAAATGATCATCTTGTTGACGATATGATCGAGCTGTAATGAAGTAGGAAGTACGCGAACTGAGTCTGAACTTGAGGTAATTGGTTTTACGTGGAGATTCTTCACGACATCCAACAAGGAGTTTTAATTTGAAGACTAATTAAGTTAATAACTCCGCATTATCGCGTTAGAGAAAGATGATGATGACCTCAAAAAATAAACCGTCACCAGAATGACATTTATTTTCATTACTTATTATATCGGTAACGGGTTATACAGAAGTATAAAATTGATTTATTCTCCATAAAATAGATATGTGGGAGGATGGCACAAAAATATAAATCACATTTCTCTACTCGACTGTAATTCCACACCTCGTCGAACTCAATCCCGTAATCACGCTGATAAATCAAAAATTCGAATTCTCATCGCGATCAAAATTATAATCAAAATCAATTATGACAAGTATTGTAATGGGGCCATAAATAAAATCAATACATATCTTGTTATTTAAAAAAAATACATAAAAGCTAATAAAGAATCATTTTATGTTCCATGTTCGATGCTTCAAATCATTTAATAATTTGATATGTGCGTGATAATCGTAAAAAAGTATTTTATTTTATGTAATTTATGTTCAAGTCAACAATATTTTATGCGTATTTAATTCCTCAAAACGACAAATCCGAATATTGTACGGGTATATGTTCTCGATAATTGAAGGCGCACCCGCATGAGACTTTATAATGACGAGCATCAAACACTAAATAAGTTTGAGCATAAAAGTAGGTTCGGTTCTACTGAAATCGGGGAAATGTGCGTCACCAACTTTCAATAATAAGCCATATAGTTGTAAGACAATTCCACACCGAGACCCAAATTGTCTTAAGAGTGCACTGTGTCCACAGCCCCGCTATTTATGGACACAAGAAAAGACACACCATAGTCTAACGATCCACCTACTAGTTTGTTCCCATAACCCCAATTTTCCCTCCATCTCCCCGTCACCAACACTACAGGGAAGATAGTAACCCAACAGAGGGTGCTGAATTAACGCGAATAAAAGAGGATCGTGAGGCGTACCAAAAACGCACAGAAGAGTTTTTAACCTTACAGCGATGAATTGGAGTTTTTGAGTTTTTTTTTCCTCACCCAACCACCAATCCGCAAGAAGTGCCAGCTCGAAAAAAGGTTTTACGAATAAAAGTAAGGAAGGAAGATAAGGAAAAGGAGGAATAAAGAAAAGTGAGGAAGGCTGCATGGAGAGAGCCCGATACAGAAGACAGAAGCAGTAGAAATATTGGCCAAAATCAAACCACAGCATGCGCCATCTGAGAATCACCGAAAACACGGGCAAATAAATTCCAACCCAAGCTTTACTCCGACAAGTTGGAAATTATTTGGTGAGTTTTTTCGGATGTTAATTTATTCCCTGGGTTGTGGCCGCCGTGATAGTGGACAAGCCAGGTTACATTTTAGTTTTCTCCCTTACAGGTCCAACATGAATCCCTCCAGTCTCGAACTTATAGAGCAAGCCAGCTACGGAGACGGAAACTGACGCTGTATGGGAGATCCAGAACCGCAAATGATAGTAGAGCTTGTGATAGATCTAGAAACCAAAATCATTGAAACCTGGTGTTTCATTTGTCCAACCCTTCGCCCCTGGAAATCCCGTTAGGAGTCATCATATTTCAAAGATATTTTCAGGTATTACTGGACCTACAGCTTTTAGTTGTATCTAAACCACCACAACTTCAATGGTTATACAAATGAGATGCCAGTTAATTAAGGCCATCATGTTAAATTTTTGCTGCAAGGAAACTGACTAACCTCTTCGTTATCAACAGGTACACCGTTTGAACGTCTTCCATCCCAATTTTTTGAAAATTACCTTGTTTACCCTACTATTCATTAATGATAGCACACAAAAAGCAATCTACCTTATCCATCCATAGCGATGGCACTACCAAGTTTTAGTGAGTGAATTTTATTTATCAAAACGTAGGAAACCATAAAGTGGATTATAGAGCTTTTTAATTTGATGTAGATTTTGTAATAGAAACTTAATTAGGATTTGGATCATATGTTCAAATTGAGAAAACGAACAGAGAAGTATTCACCCAAGAATGTCTGTTAACTGGAAGTACCAGGAATGGATAATATTAACCAAATTTACCAAATGCACTGTTCTTAAACACTTAAGAAAAGTTGATAATCTAAATTTGAGCTCATTCCGATCATTATAAGTCAAGAATTTGGAGAAATCTGTTGAGTTTGTAGTCGGGCCCCAGACTCCGTGGCATGATTTTACGACGTCCTTCCTTTTGATGAAAAAAGCCTTCACACCAAGTTTCAGAGAAATTCAAAATTACGTGAGTTATTGAGAATATAAACACACAGACAGACAGACACGCTTTCCCGAAGGACAACTTTTTTTTCAAATTTTACTAAATACAATAGCTTTTCTTTTCTATCTATATACATGTTTAAAGAAATAAAAGCTGAAACTGTGGCAATTTTTAAATATTTAATCAAAAATTTGAAATGCGTAATTATCAAATTTACGATTGCCATCAGGGTTTATGACTAATACCAGATTTCTTTAGCCCCAGGGTATTGCGTAAAAGCAAAAGGGATACAATTTGCATGTTTTTTTTTCAAAAATAATCTAATTTTGCTACCAGCAATAGGTTAGCAAAGCAAGCTTGTAGCAATTATGCAACTTTGTTTGCGTTCGTGTTTCATATTTTATGATACAGTCCAAAATATGTAATCCTATATTTGGGACAGACATCAATATATCTTTATTGCATGTCTAGATTCAATCGAATCATACATGAAAATTGACAAAAATTTGGTATAGCACAAGGTGGATTATAACCTTTTTCTTAATTTCCTCCGGACATGTCTGCTTCAGGAGTTTAATCTTAATTGCAATAAAAACAGTATCTTATATACCGAATTCCTAAGGAAATTTTAACCTAAACCTATATGCTAGGGTGGCTCAATTTTGTATGGAGAAATTTCTAACGCTGATTGGTAAAAAAAACCCCGCGAAAACGTATTCTGATTCGAATAGTACCGCTGATTTTTTTCAGATTTTTAAAATGACGTTTGTGTACCGCGCCACCGGTTCAAAGCTGCATTTTGGTCCCATAGCTACCCTGATTTTTTGGGATTTTTAAAATGACGTTAGGCCCCACACTACCAATAAAAAGGCTTATTTGGGTCCCAGTAGCACCCCTGATTTTTTTGGGATTTTTGAAATGACGTTTGAGCCCCACCCACAGGTTCAAGACTGTGAATTTTGGAGACATTTTGGAAAAACTTAAAATTCTTAGATTTCGAGCGAGCCAAGTTTTTTTAAACACACACACCACAAAGTGGATTATGTAGCTTTTCATCATATTTATTCTATACCTTGTGAAAAAAAACTAGATTTAAACTTCGACAAAGATGTTATGTGCAAATTTTGAAGAGAACCGGAAAAGTATAGAGTTATTCAAGAAAGTCTTGTAATTGGAAGCACCAGGAATGAATGATATAATACCAAATTTAACATAGGAACTGTTCTTGGATACTTACCAAAAACTTATATTCCAAATTTCATCTCATTCCGATCACTAGAACTC
>JXPH01011902.1:1096-11197 GCA_001014845.1 Mochlonyx cinctipes
ATCACCCTCAACAATGCATTTTAATTAAATTTGATTATTAATCGCAAAAATAAACATTTTTTTGGTCATAAAGCATCGAGTTTTTACTTTCAACTTTTGAAATACAAATAATGTAAAACAAAGATTTTTTATTGCATATTCAACATGAAATAAAAATAATAATTTAAATCGCAAAACAGTTTTTTGTATTCGCAGAAATATTATCACATTACCGACGGCTGCCATGTAGAACATGTCAACTCAAATATTATTTATATTATAATAAGGCATATAGTACACTATCGAGACCAGGCGAGTCCTCATATTTTAGAGAACTTTCTAGGTATTAGTGGACCTACAGCTTATAGTGGATTCTGCACCACCCCAACATTAATGGTTATGCTAATGAGTTACCATTTAATTGAGCCAATTAAGTTGTGTTCAACTCTCTCCCTCTTCGACATGAACGCCATAGGAACGCCAGCAAGTATATTTTTGATAGTATGGCTCTGACGATAAATGTTGGGAATTAACTTGTTTACCCTATTATTAATTATTAATAGCGCACAGAAAGCGATCTACCTTCACGACAACGATGAAAAAATGCAAGTCAATTCAATCGTCACAAGTCGGATTTGAACCCGTACCCTAGTGGTTGATAGGCAGACGCTCTACCGATCAAGCCACAAGGGCAGTCAATTCGATGTTTTTTAGTCAAGGAAAAGAAGATATTGTTTAACATATTAACATTCAAAACAGGAATGATGTGTCCAAGATTCCAATTTTCATATTTCCAGTTCAATTCTTGATATTACCATACTGAAAAGTGAAGCAATCTGAGATGACATATCCTTAGTTGGAGGTGTCGATATGATAATAGTATTTTATGAATTCAGCAGAAAAAAATGATGAAAAAGTCTACTACACTGAAGGAAATCCGATTTCTCACTTAGTTAAGGCTACGAAGTTGTTTCGTTGTGGCAAAGAAAAAGTTTAGAAAATGTATACATGGACATGCCTCATGGCACCCAACGTGCCGTGGGGCCTATCAATTTTTTTACGCAGTTATATCGAGTAATATACCAAACTTTGCCAAACGCCTTAAAAACAATAATTGTGAAGAATATTTAATAAATTGACATATTAGTCCAGTAGTGCAAGCTCTAGGGTCGCCGAATATATCCATGTGACGTATTAAACCAATGCTCATGAAATTATTTCTATCTTTCTACTGAAAAACTGACAAAAACTTCATTTCTCTCATGATTGTGACAAAGCAGATGTTTTGTTGTAGGGAATTAAAAATTTAAAAAACTTCTGGTCATGGAAAGCACCAGGAGTAGATAATATTATCCCAAATTTAGCACAAGAACTGTTCTTGGGCACTTGCCCAGTAACTTATGTTCCAAATTTGAGCTCATTCCGATCACTACAACTTAAGATTTGTGGAAGTTTCTGGCACCTGTGAGCCCCAGATCCCGATGTCTCAGGGCCAAATTTTTTTTGGAACTGTTCTTGGTTACTTACCAAAAGATCATATTCCCAATTTGAGCTCATTTCGATCATTAGAACTCAATATTTCTAAAAATTCTGATAGTTTGTATGGTGGCTCCCAGACCCCATGGCCCGATTTGGCTCATAAAGGAACTCATTCTTACTTTTGTTGAGAAAAATCTCCACACAAAATTCCAGCCAAACCGGTTGAGAATTAAGTGACTTATAGAGGACACAGACAGACTACAGACAACATTTTATTTTTTTACGTTTAAGACCATTTGGAACAATTTTTCCGACGAACCAAAAAAATTTAGCGATAGCTTTTCTTTTCTATCTATAGATATGATGAAAGAAAGAAAGTAAAGCGAAAATTAAGAGGCAAAGGCCAATGTTTTCTTGGACGTTGTCCAGGATTCAATGGATGTTGCGTTTTATTAATATAGCACTTTTGTCCGAGGATTGGTAAGACGTTAATCCGTCAATTCGTAGGATATTTGTTAATCGATTCCTAAAACTTTCATCCTTCGATTCGTAGGACGTTCATCCACTGATTTGTAGGATGCTTATCGGTAACTCGAAAATCGGATTTGGTTAAAGTATGTTCGTCGGTGGATTAGGAGGACTTTCTCTTTTATCTCCGTCGTATATTCTATTCCGATGGTTTCTAATAATATAATAATATAATAAGGCCTATAGGTACCCTATTGGGACCAGGCGAGTCCTCATATTTCAGAGAACTTTCTAGGTATTAGTGGACCTACAGCTTATAGTGGATTCCGAACCACCACAACTTTAATGGTTATGCTAATGAGTTACCAGCTCAATGAGCCTATCAAGTTATGTTCAGTTTTTATTGCAAGGAAACTGACTAACCTGACATACACACATATACCACCACAATCATAGGTTATATAATTGTAGATGGTAGTAGGTGTATGCATATTTCACAGACTGACTGTAACTGTGTTCTATTTATAGAAATATCGACAATTCAGATTTATCACAAACTGAAAATCAACAATCTAATTTAATAGAATACAGCAGTTTCTACCGGGAATCGAACCCAGAACCTAGTGGATGTGTGGCTAGCGTGCTAACCACTCAACCACCCGGTCGTCTAAGCTTTCTATCAGACGGAATATATAGACACCTGACTTGCATCCTTTACTTCTACGGTTGAAAGGTAGTGAAATCGAAGGACAATCGTCTGACTCAAAAAAGTACGTATGTGACGACATTTGATTCACAAGATGTTCGTCCGTTGAATTCAATAGTTTTGATTCTACGGATCAAAAACTCGTTGATGTAAAGGATGCAATCTTTACTTTTTTTGTTGAAGAAAACACCTGGTAAAATTTGAGGTACACACTTTTTCTAAAAACTCCGGACTTTCGTTTAGTATCCCGTTGAGACACCGAATGTTTCAACAAAAAGTTTTGTAGGCCCAGCGAAATTGTTGGTCAACTTTTTTTTTTGCAAAAATCTCGTTGGGGCAATGAAACAACTTCCTTCCTTGTCACAACTATGCGAGAAAAAAAATTCTATGTGTGTGTACGCATTTCTGAGTTTCTGAGAGAAATAACTTTTATTTGAGGCAAATGTTTTATCAAAATATTGAAAATGGATAATTTGTTGAAATAAGGACCTGATCTACTGGATCAAAATGACAATTGATAAAATATTCTTCGTAATTATTGTGATTTAGAGCATTTGGCAAAGTTTGATATGTTGCTCGATAAAATTGCGTTAAAAACTGACGGCACGTTGGGCGCCACGGGGCCTGGTCATGTGCACAATTTCTAAGATTATGCAAAACAGCTCCAAATTCTGAACATTTATTTATTCTAAATGTGAGCTAGATCATTTTCATGTTTCAAAAATATTTTTTATGTGGTCAGTAAAACAAATTAAAAACTTTCGGCCCATTGAAACTTCAAAAGAACCAGCCTAATGCCCACTAAAGGAAAAATATCCACAGATATGTTGACAAAAATCAAAATTTTGGGCATGCTGCTGAAATCTATAAAAATCTGGTTTCCGTTCGTTCGTTCTGATAGATCGAAATATAGTGGAGCAAATAGGCTTTTGGTAACAGAAATTTAAAACACGGTTTCTTTTCGGTATAACCATCTGCCCGCAAAGGGTAATAAAGTTAAGTAATGGAAAAAAAATCTAAATGATAAAGTGTGTAAAAATTAATTTTTCCTTAATAAAAAATGGCATATGTAATAACCCTGATAAATAGCCAACTATTTCTCAAAAGTCCCTAATGGAATTATTTTTTAATTTAATCCTTTAAGTGCCTTCCATGGTCTATTGTGTTTAAGCACAACTATATAATGTCAAGTGATTCTTTCATTATTATTATTAATAATAACGCAAGTCATAAGGAATTACACAATGAAATCATAAAAACGCATATTTTTCACTTAAAGAAAAAGGTAAAAAAATTGTTGTTGTATGGCTTCATTGTTCGCGATTTTCTTTTTCTTGTTAAAAGATGTTTTATGCAGCGAAATGACTTTGTATGATTTCAGAAAACTAAAATCAATGTCGATTAAAAATGCTTCCTAGAGTAGAGAGAGAGAAAAATAACAAATCAATGTAAAAGGTGATCATAAAATAATAATAAATGCTGCAAGCCATTATGCGAGATGACATTGACGGATAAAGATTCGATAACGGGATGCACTTTTAGTAATTTGCATTAACGCAGAATTTATTTTGAACGTGTTTATAGAAAATTATCTTATTACCGATCGTGAATTTGCATTTTATGCTTTTGCTGCAGCATCAAGTTCGTATCATAATAAAATATTGAATTATTATCCTGTCTTGTTACATATTTTGTGCAATATTTTATGCTAAATCATTCTAGTGATGTTTTATGCCAGTTTACATTAATAATTATTGCAGCTTCTTTCAATTTATTGAACTATTTTTATTAGTTTTTTGTTAGGAAAATAGATTTGAAGGATTTCAATAACAGCAAAACGTCAAAATTGCCCCAAATTAATTTAAAACTATTTTACTGTCATTTCCTCTCCGAAACTCTCGACTCAGTCTTGTTTTGCAGACAGGCAGCAGCAGCGACCATGGCACACATGTCCATATAAGGGATGCTCGCTCTGTCGACGTATAATATATTGAAAAAGAAAGAATCGAATCGTAATCGAAATTGAAAGTTGAACAAAAAAGCATAATTTGTAATCTGATGATCAGCATGCTAAATGTAAAACTTTTGTTCGCTAATTACGCTTAACTTACATAATCGATTTGGAGCTGGGAGTGTGAGAGAAGACAATTTATGACACCTTGCTGTTAATCGAGCAGCGAAACTAGTTTTTATTTTTTGGAATTCAAAAAAAAACTACATTCAGATTCAAAGTCAAAAGAAAATGATGAGCGAGTAAGTGGAAAATAATTAATTCATCATCATGTACTACATCATCCATGTGCAAAATGTATGTGAAAGAAAAAAGCATGAATAAGAAAAACGAGGAACTGCTGCAAAAACTAGAGATTTCTGATTATTTCTTTATTTGCATGTAGTTTTGCTTACATTGTAATGTAAAATGGAGCAAATTTTTGTAGTAGGGTGAATGTGGTGGAAATGAATGAATTGAAATGAGCGTAAATTAGAGCCGTGCATAAGGGGGTTTCCTGGGTGCAAGGAAACCACTTAGACCGACAAATTGTTTAACAAAAATGCAATAAAACATGGAAAGTTGTTTTAGGTGAAACCTGCTGCAAAATAGCTATGCACGGCCCTGGCGTAAATAGAATATTCTTCAATTTTCCCCTGTTTTTGGAGGTCAAAACGACCAAAAGCAGATATACTGAGATCGCAGGAGCAAATTGCCGGATGCATAAAAAGGGAAAGATTTTAAAAGTCGTCATTTTTATAGTACGCCGGATTAGATGAAGTTTTAATTTTTACCCTACAGTAAGATGTGAAAACATCCTCACGGCTTCCTACAGGCGTTTTCAAGGCACCCTAAAGGATTTGATTAAATGTAGCTTTTCATCATATTTATTGTATATTTTCTGTTAGGAACTGGATTTAGAGTTCGACAAAGATGATATGTGCAAATTTTAAAGAGGATCGGAAAAGTATTTACAGAGTTATCCAAGAAAGTCTGATATTTGGAAGCACCTGCAATGGATATTATTATGCTTGTATTCCAAATTCGAGCTCATTCCGACAACTACGACTCAAGAATTCTGGAAGTGCCCGGTACGTAGGAGTCCCCAGTTCCCGATGTGCTAGGGTCAAACTTTTTTAGTAACTGTGCTTTGGTGCAACTACCAAAAAAGCTTATATTTTAAATTTGAGCACATTCTGATCACTGGAACTGTAGAAATCTGGAAGTCCTGGTACATAGGAGTCCACAAATCCCAATGTCTCAGGTCAAACTTCTTCAGGAACTATTCTTGAATACTTACTGAAAGTTTATATTCCAAATTTGAGTTCATTTCGACCACTAGAACTCCAGAATTGTGGAAGTTCCTGGTACCTACTAGTCCAAAGATCCCGATGTCCCAGGGTCAAACTATTTTAGAAACTGTTCTTGGGTATTTGACAAAAACCTATATTCGAAATTTGAGCACATTCCGATCGCTAGAACACTAGAATTCTAGAAGATCCTGGTAATTAGAAGCGCTCAGATGTCCAATGTCCAAGTCAAACTTTTTAAGGAACTGTTCTTGGGTACTGATCACAAAATTATGTTGCAAATTTGAGCTCATTCCGATCATTAGAACTCAAGATTTCTTCATAGCCCGCTACCCAAATTGGCTCATTCGCGAACTCGTCCTTACTTTTTTGAGAAAAGCCTCCACATAAAATTTCAGCCAAATCGGTTGAGAATAACTTGAGTTATTGAGGCACAGACAGACAGACGACGGACAACGACAGACAGACAGACGCACAGACTTTTTTTTAAAGTTTTTTTTCACGTTTCAGACCATTTAGAGCAATTTTTCCCGAGGAACCGTTTTTTTTCTTTACTGAATTTCTTTTCTATATCTATAGATATGATGAAAGAAAAGCTAAAATAAAACAATTAACCACATTGGTCATTTTGGTGGTCTCAGGGGCACAATGAAGCATTGAGACACTAGACATTGGCTCATAGGTTCCCTTGGCAAAATTTAAAAAAAATCAATCAAATTGGCCATTTTGAGGCTCCCAGGGGTGCCCAGAAGTATTAGAGACTGCCAAATTAAGCATTCCAGGCTCAGAGGATCTAATAGCAAAACAACAAAAAGTGATCAAATCGCCAAAGGGGTACCAAAGGTATCCAGGAACATAGGAACACCCAGTTTGGACATGTTCAAGTTCATGGGTTCGAATGTCAAAACAAAAAAAAATAAATCAAATTGGCCATTTTGCAGAAAGAAGCACCGTAGATATTCTACAAAAATCTATTTACCATTGTGTTGTGAGGCTCCCTGGAGCATTAAGGATAGCTAATATCAACATTGCCATGTGAGCAGATCATTTGCCTGAACACTTTTTCCCGAACACGTTTGCCCGAAACTTGTTTCTCCGAATACCTATGCTCAAGGATATTTTGCCCAAATTGTATGTTTTCCCGAAGATCATTTGCCCGAAAAATATGGCGTGCATTTCCAGATTTGCATATATTTTTCCAGAGAAGGGAAAACTCTATGATTGAAAGGTCAAGGCACTTTTTTGTGAATTCCATTGGACTGTGGAATTGTTTGCCAATGTATGTTAAAAGATCAAGAAATATTCTTGATTTTAAAAGAAATTTGCTTAGTATTTATGTTTGATTTTTAGTTGATGGTATGGTTCAGTAAAAACAACCGGACTTTTAAAATGTAAATTGTAAATGTATTATCAAAAGAATTTTCAAATTCTAAACAATACAATAAAGATAATAGCAATAGTAATAGTAAATAGGGCTATGCTTCGAAATAAGTTTCCTATTTTTATAAAGAAGGGAAAATTCCTTGAAGACCTTCAAATAAGGCTTCGCATGGAAATAAGTTTCCTATTTTTATAAAGAATTGAAAATTCCTTGAAGACTTTCAAATAAGGCTTCGCTTTGAATTAAGCCTTATATTTATCTACTTCTAAGCAAAGGCTTATTTGAAGATTTTCAAGAAATATTTCCTTCTTTAGAAATATATAAATAATATTTCTATAGCCCTATTTGAAGGTCTTCATAGGCTTTTCCCTTCTTTAGAAAAATGTAAAAGTTATTTTTAAACGAAGCCCTTTTTGAACGTTTTCATAAAATTTTCCCTACTTTAGAAAAATGAAAAACGTATTTTTAAACGAAGCCCTATTCGAAAGTCTTCATAGAATTATCCCTTCTTTAGAAAAATGTAAAACTCATTTCCAAGCAAAGTCTTATTTGAAGGTAATCATAGAATTTTTACTTTTTTTAGAAACATGAAAAACTTATTTGTAAGCAAAGCCCTATTTATGGATTTTCCCTTCTTTAGAAAAATACAAAACTTATTGGTATGTGAAACTTTATTTGAAAGTCTTCATAGAATTTTCCCTTCTTTAAAAAAAATGAAAAACTTATTTCTATAAGTCTTAATAGAATTTTCCCTTCTTTAGAAAAATGTAAAACTATTTCTAAACGAAGCCTTTTTTATAGGTCTTCATAGCATTTCCCCTTCTTTGGAAAACAATACAAATTCTAAAATGAACGCAATATTATCTGGGAAAGTGATCATCGGTCAAATGTAACATTCGGGCAAATGATCTTCAGGCATACGATCTTTGAGAAAACATCGGGGAAATGAGCTTTGCGCCATTTTAAGGATTCCAGATGTGCCCTAGAGCAATAAAACAGACATTCTGGACGTTTTCAGTTCCAAAAAAATCGATCGAATTAGCTATTGTTAGTGTGCAAGGGACAGGCACTCTGAACATTTTCATGCTTATGGCAAAACGAAAAATTTAATCAATTTGACCATTGTGAGCTAAAAAGGCACGAATGAGCTTGGGAGTCAAAAGTTTTGGACATTTTCAATAGGCGTCGCAGGAGTGCCCAGTACATTTTGGTGAGTTTTTGTTTTAAGGTCTTTCCAATAAATTTATTTTATTTTAAGGGGTTGGTCGAAGAATTGTGCGGTGACCCGATTGGACCCGGGTTGTTTAAAATTGCTTAAAACTGTTTAAAATAGACCAAAAATAAGTTAAACTATTTGAGATTGTTAAAATCAATGTCGAAACTTATTTTTTCTTCTCAATTCTCATTTCAAATTCTGCTTCAGTTACGTTCCACGTCAACGTCAGCTTCCTTTCGCATAAAATTTTAATGAAAACAGAAGAAATTCCTCTGCACAGCATAGGTTTATGTTTTAATGAATGGCATGCTAAAATGCTGTCAATAATTAAAACAGCGTTCATTAGAAATCTTACAATCATGTCATATCCACTCCACTCCACACACAGACGCAGCATCCGATTCGATCCAAGCCGTTACACTTTTTTTTCTTAAATATAATCTCCCATATTTGAACATATCGAGAATCGGAGAAAAAACTTGCAAAAAGAGAAGAAAAAGTTGAATAAATTAATACGCAATTATTTTGGAAACCGTTTATTTTGAACGCAATTTTTGGACATAACTAAATTTATGGAGGTTCAAGTAGTTCAAACTCTTAAATTTATTTTTTCGGAAGTTTATTCGATTTTTTTGACATAATAAATTGTGGTTGTGGTAACAGTAAAAACGCATCGGATTTTTTGTTTGCATTCTTTTTGTAGTCAAGACACGTCAAAGAGAAGTTTGATTCGTTGTTGTCGCGTTACACGCTGAGAATATCAATTGGAATTTTATCTGGTTTTCTTATTGCTTACCTAAAGCAGTACTTGAGGTGTAGAAAATAATATTTCTACTATTCCTGGTTTACGAGCTGTGCGTAAACTTTACGAAATGAGGTAGTTCATTAAAAGCTTTGGACAAAAGTGGGAAAATGACTTTTGGGTAGCCAAAATTTCAAAATTAAGGCACAGAAACTAGGTCTAGTGTATTTTTATTTCAGGGTGGACTGAATATGACCATAACCGTGCTGCTGGACTTGAAAAGTGAACGAGTCAGTCACAATTAATTTCTGACATTTTCCAATCGATGCCTGTTTCACATCCTCCGAATGAGAAGGCCTCAAACTATTAGTAATACTAAATTAATTTGATATGACTAAACTTTTATGGAGATGGAAATCAGGTGACGTAAACTTGGATTGATTAGTACATGCTACAAAGGGGCCCAACGAAGTCCAAATCAGTAGATATAGAAGCTTTGTCCTGCTGAAAAAAAGTCAGAGTTTGGTGTACGTAACGATGAATCGAGTGACGTAACAGCAACCGCAAGGGACCGAATGAGATAGAATAACACCATTGATTGGCTAAGTCCCATCAGGGGACCATACGCCCTTAAGTAGGTAAGAAAGTTGTTGGACAGTTAATAATATAATAATATATATAATAAGGCCTATTAGGTACCCTATTGGGACCAGGCGAGTTCTCTTATTTCAGAGAACTTTTTAGGTATTAGTGGACCTACAGCTTATAGTGGATTCCGAACCACCACGACTTTAATGGTTATACGAATGAGTTACCAGCTCATTGAGCCC
>JXPH01011906.1:1164-24002 GCA_001014845.1 Mochlonyx cinctipes
GTTATGCTAATTAGTTACCAGCTCATTGAGCCCATCAAGTCATGTTCAGTTTTTATTGCAAGGAAACTGACTAACCTGACGGTCGTCGTTCATATTTTGATACACATTGTGATTTTTTATAACAAATTCTCAAATTGTGTTTTTTGCTACACATTCTTATATTTTGATACATTTCCATTTTTCGTCAAATATTGTGATTTTGTACATACAACACATTCTTTTAATTTGCCATACATTGTGATTTTTTGCTAAACATTATCATACTTTGATAGACATTGTGCTGGGACATATGGCCGAAGGCCATATCCCAGAAGGCAATTTGGCCGAACCAAAAGAAGCCAAATCCATACGTTTTCGAGCTTGGACATTTCCACAAATCATAAAAAAATATTAGGGACATTTGGCCGAAATAAAAAAAATTAAATTTATAACTTATCTTTAATTACAAAACCCCACATAATGCACCCTTTTTTCAAAGAATTTTTTAGTGATTACGTTACAGTAAAATTAATATTATTGCACACATTGATTATGAGTTTTAGTCAAAGAAAATTTATTTTTGCGATAATTAAAAAACCCCACAGAATGCACCCTTTTTCAAAGAATTTTTGTAAGTGATTACGATACAGTAAAATTAATATTATTGCACACAATGCATTCTTTTTTCTTAAACTGATTATGAGTTTTTGCGATAGTTAAATAACTCCACCTAATGCACCCTTTATTCAAGGAATTTTTTTAATGATTGCGATATAGTAAAACAAATATAATTGCACAAAATGCAATTAAAATTTAGTATGAATTTTAGCTAAAGAAATTATTTTTGCCGATAGTTAAAAAACCTATATAAATGCACCCTTTTTTCAAAGACCGTTTTGATACAATTTTTTTCTACTTCGTCGAAATTTTTTCCTATTTCGGCCAAATGTCCCAAATATTTTTTTATGATTCGGTCAAATTTCCAAATAACTTTTTTACAAAATTCGATAATTTGATACACATTCTTAATTGATTCTTTGATTCTTCAATATTTAGATACACATTCTATTATTTGATACCCTTTTTAATATTTTGCTACACATTTTGATTTTTGCAACACATTCTCATATTTTGGGACGCATTGTCAAAATTTGATACATATTCTTAATTTTTGGTAAACATTCTCATTTATCACTAAAATTTTCTGATTTGATACACAAATTTAAAAATCCATCCAAAATCTATCTAATGTCGAAAACGACAACTGGTACTAAATGTCCTTCTCGAATCTAAATTAAAACAGAAAATTTTAAATTCAAAAATATCCAAGTATTTTACCATAACGAGAGAAAAGGAAAAAGAAAATCTTTTCCAATTTTCTCTTATACCTAAATATAAAAAACTTTAGAATAAAATTAGATTTTTTTTCGATAATCACGTGAACAAAATAGTTAAACATTAAATTTTTCTCCCACCACCATCCGCTGCCACAATTTTCTTATTTTTTCTTGAGTTTTATTTTATAATAATAATATAAGTTGAGCTGAAATTAAACTTTAGAGAAGCGACATGCAATCGTTAATTGGAAAATTGTATTCAACAAAAGGCTCGTTTTTCTTTCGAAAATCACACAGGAAATGAATACCCATTGAATTAATTTCTGACAAAGTTTATATTTCCATCCAACTTGTGAAACTTTATGATTACATTTTGTGTCAGAGGGCGTCGCTTCGTTCCGTCGTAGGGTTTCATGTGGGGGAGATCGAGGGGGAAAGGGGGCTTGGAAAAAGTTTTTGATAAATTTTGTTCCGTGACTGTCTTACATTTCAATTTATTTTGCATACATTATACTTATGTTTATGCTGGCTTTCATAATTAGCTCTAATTTATTTGAATAGAGTTGCGTTGTTTATGAACTCAAACTTCCTATTTTATTGGGGGCTAAACAGGGTAAATAGGGGATAAAAAGATTTATGGTTCCATGTTCAAATTAACAGTATATTAAATAATTGTATGTTAGGTATTCCAAAATCTCTTGATGCATGTTCTGTTCGGTCTGGAAAGAAAAGTTTCTATCCTGTACCTTGTTGCATTTCTATGCATGAACTGAACATCCTCAAGGCTTTTATTGTACATATTTTGGGTACTGTGTTGTGTAGGAAAAGTTTTACTTCTCCTCAAACATGAAGATAGATGTAAGTGCAGAAAGTTTTTGAGGGTGTGGTAAGAACAAACATGCATTAATACCCATTAGGGGTCCCCAATGCATCACTTTGAACTAGCTTCAGTTTCAAAAAATAAATAAAATAAATTGATATTGAATACATGTCGGAGCTTTTCTTCCACTCGACAACCCGCACTTCATACTTTTTAAGCTCATTTAATTTAATTTAGATTGATTATTTTTATTTATTTTCTTGAAATTAATGATGCGTGCGGGGAAAAAGGGTTGAAGTTTGGGACTGCTTTGAAAAATGTAAGTGGCGAGCAAAAGACTGATAACATTTCTAACTAAACGCATCATATACATAAATTATGTTGATATAGAATGGGAAGGGAAATAACATAAATAAAAGAACCAACATCGAAGACCAGTGGCACGAGGAATTTTAATTTTCTGAATAAATATTCATCACGTTTACATAATGAAGATATAGGAAGGCTAGGCTTTAGTATGGAATAAGAAAAGTGTTCGTATTTAGCGTCAATAATGTTTTTTGAATATTATAAAGAAAAATATGGAGATGTAATAAAATGGCACGCAAATATTACAGTGGTTACACGACACGAGCTATTATGACCCACCTCTAAGAAGAAGTTTCTTTTTAACGAAAAAAAATTTGGCCTAATTAGCAGATAAACCGCTTAAGGAACTAGGAAAGTTTGACCCTGAGCAATCAGAATCTGAGGACTTGTTGGTGCCACGAATATCCAGAGTTCTTGTGTTCTTGTGGTTGGAATGAGCTTAAATTTTTAATATAAGCTTTTGGTAAGGATAGAAAAACAGTTTTGAAAAGTTTTGACCATGGACCATCGGGAACAGAGGGCTCCTTGGTACCAGGGACTTCCAGAATTCTTGAGTTCTAGTGATCGGAATGAGTTTGACCCTGGGAAATAAAGTTTGACCCTGAAAATGTAGCTTGACCCTGGGTCATCAGGATTTGAGAGCTCTTCGGTACCAGGAACTTACAGAATTTTTGAGATCTAGTGATCGTAATGAGCTCAAATTTGTAATATAAGCTTTTGGTAAGTTTCCAAGTTCCTGAAAAATAAGCTTTTGGTAAGAATAGAAGAACAATTCCTGAAAAAAAATTGGTCATGAGCCATCAGGGTCTGAAGGCTCGTTGGTACCAGGGATTTTCAGGATTCTAGAGTTCTAGTGATCAGAATGAGCTCAAATTTTGAATATGTAAAGCTTTTGGTAAGTGTGCAAGAACAGTTCCCGAAAAAGTTTGACTCTGGGACATCGGGATCTGATGGCTCTTATGTACTAGGAACTTNTTCCAAGTTCCTGAAAAATAAGCTTTTGGTAAGAATAGAAGAACAATTCCTGAAAAAAAATTGGTCATGAGCCATCAGGGTCTGAAGGCTTGTTGGTACCAGGGATTTTCAGGATTCTAGAGTTCTAGTGATCAGAATGAGCTCAAATTTTGAATATGTAAAGCTTTTGGTAAGTGTGCAAGAACAGTTCCCGAAAAAGTTTGACCCTGGGACATGATCTGATGGCTCCTATGTACTAGGAACTTCCAAAATTCTTGTTCTAGTGATTGAAATGAGCTTAAATTCGGAATATAGGCTTTTGGCAAATGCCCAAAAACAGTTCCTAAGTTAAATTTGGGATAATATCATCCAATTAACTCTGTAAAACTTAAAAATTTGCAAATATCATCTTTGTCGAAGTCCAAATGCGATTCTTATCACAAAATATACAATAAATATTAAAAAAGCTACACTGAAGAACGAGCGATCTAAATAATAGATAAATTGTTCAAAATACGCCTAAAACCATGCCAGCTTTTTCAATTTGATCGGTTCTTGAATGTTGTGAAATTGTATAAAAATAAAGAATTTTTATCAATTTTTATTAGATAAAAAANCAATAAATATTAAAAAAGCTACACTGAAGAACGAGCGATCTAAATAATAGATAAATTGTTCAAAATACGCCTAAAACCATGCCAGCTTTTTCAATTTGATCGGTTCTTGAATGTTGTGAAATTGTATAAAAATAAAGAATTTTTATCAATTTTTATTAGATAAAAAAAACATTATTAAATACATCAATTCAACGATCTCATTATTTTAGATCTTTCAACTCTTCATTTTAGATAAAATAACTAAATAACAAAAATAGATCAAAGGGCACCCTTTATTGAAATTCGTGATCTAAATTAACAAAATAAAAAATCTATCAGTCTACGTTTTGAGTTAAAAAAATTATTCTCCTATTTTTTTAACCAAGTTGTAGGTTATTTTACTGAGCTTAAGATTTGGAAAAAACAAATTTCGTTCCACTACCTACTGTCTCTTCAGTTATTAGCGGAGTAAAACGATTGTCCGAATTGAATTATTTTATTTCAGTTTATTTATTTTATTTTGTAGTTTTCATCTAATTTTGTAGGGTATAAAAAATAAGTATACTAGTTTTAATGATTTTTAAAAAATAAATTAGAGCTACATTCCTTATCGTCTAAACTGTCAAAATTTTGCTCCAAGAACCTTACAAATATCTAGTTTTTCGTTAGTGTTTCGTTAGCACATACACTAACTAACCACCTTCCTTTGGTAGAATTTTCGTGTTTTTTTCGGTAGGGTTACTGTTTTTCGGCAGGATTAGTGTTATGTCTCGTTTTTTGTATTTCACGCCCATGAACAAATGACAACGACGTGCAAGTACATAAAACGATTTTTATTTTATTTTTTAAATATTGGAATGGAACTAATTTTAATTGGCATAGTTTTTGAAGGATCGTTTTACCTGGCTGTTCAAGAAATTTAATCTACAAAAAAATAGAAAAAAATTGCAGATGGGCCTATAACAAAATTGTACGAGAATAGATTCAGTGATTTCTGCAAAATTTAAATAGAAATTGGAGATATAACATAATGACACTGTAACTTTTTAGCAGTAATAAAGTAACAAAATCGTTACAGTTCATCGGAGATATGATAAAATACGCAATGTATACAATATTTTTCATAAATAGAGCAAGAAAAAAAATTAAAACAATATGTAAATTTTGAGCATGTAATGAAACAAGAAAATTATAAAACAAAACCGCGTGCAAGTAAAAAATAGCCATAAAATTCATTTTTATGAGAATCGCGTTGAGGTAAAGCTAAAAGTAAGGAACTGTAGAATGATTAAGATCTCTTTTTCTTTCTTTTAATTTTTTTTTTGCAGAGCACCATCAGCACATTGTATTTAGACCATGCTTTATTATCTTATAATTTCTTTATAAAAACATAATTAAATTAATGTTGTTGAAACTTATCATTAAATTTTGGTTCGTATAAAATTTTAAAGATACGTACAATTTTTTACCGTTTTTTGGAGGTTATGCGATTTTTTTTTGAAAAATTCACCTGATGAAAATATTGGCAAAAAAAATTCTTCATAAATATTCTTTAGTCATTAAATCTGTAACAAATTTGTCTTTTCAGACTAGTTGAAGTCCTTAAGTAAAAATTTTCTAAAACTAAACTATCCGTGTCCGTGTCTTGTAACGTGATGCACTTCTTTCACACTAATTTTGCACGTTACGTGGATGGGTTTAAAGCTATCCAACAAAACGGGGAACTTTCTATATGGTGCAAAAAATATAAGTTGAAAAATTCCCGTTTCAAATAATACCGATTTCAGTATAAAACCAGCATTAAATTATTATTTCATATTTAATCTGAACCCAAAATTCCTTTCTTTTTGCGAAAAACATTAAAATTCCATGAATGTATTTTTCTTTATACTAACCTAGAAAAAACCCACAAGAAACCAAATTTTTCGGCAATTTAAAATGAGTTCACGTATTAATGGCAGTTAGTGTCAGTAGCTTCTATAGAACATCGTTAGAGCGCTCGCTTCGTGTGCGAGAGATCTTGTATTCAAATCTCGCTCAAGGCAGAATTTTCATTAAAAGAACATCGATAGCGCGGGTTAGTTGATTGACCTGAAACTATAATAATACATTCGCAGCCTTTAACTAGCGCAACGTTCAAATTCGATTTTATTTTTATTCCTTCCAAATAAAGGCTGGGCAGTCACTGGTGGCTTGATAGGTAGAGAGTCTGCCTATGAACCACAAAGGTACGGGCTCAAATCTGACCTGTGGTGATTGAATTAACTTGCATTTTTTCATCGTTGTCGAGAAGGTAGATTACTTTGTGTGCGCTATTATTAATGAATAACGACATGTATCGTCAGAGCCATGCTATCAAAAATGTACTTGCTGCACAGAAACTAAAGTATGGGATAGAAGGCGTTCGAATGGCGTTCATGTCGAAGAGGTTAGTCAGTTTCCTCGCAGCAAAAATTGAACTCGACTTGATGGGCTCAATGAACTGGTCACTCATTAGCATAACCATTAAAGTTGTGGTGGTTCGGAATCTACTATAAGCTGTAGATACACTAATACCTAGAAAGTTCTCTGAAATATGAGGACTTGCCTCCCAATAGGGTACTATAGGCCTTATTATATTATTATTATTAATAAGGCGCCTCCGAAGATTTTTGTACACACTCAATCTTGATTTAAAAAAAACCAGCATTAAAATACTGATTTGAAATTGCAAAAATTAATTGCGGTTTTTACAACAGACCATAAATGACAAAATTTAGCATCATTTGGTGGCTATTTTTTCATAGCCATTTCCACATTCGCTGAAAACATGTTTAAATCACTGTTCAAAATTCAGCATTTTTTGTAGTTCTAATGCTATTTTAACGAGTGCGTACTGTTGGAGTGATATACGTTCACGTTGGCTTAACGTACGTCCAACTATTGTACGTCTCATGCCCCAGATCCCCTGTAAAAGGCAAAATTAGAATTAGGAGGCTATCAGGCAAAGTTTTATAATAATTTCGCAGCTCAAAAATAAATTATGGATAAAAAAACACGTCAAAAACAATATTTGGGACTCCGATAAAATACTTTTATCAAAGGGAGAAAAACAGGCTGGTAAAATTCTTATTTTAAATTCAAATCTTGAATTGGCTTTCAAAGAAACCAACGTTTTCATGGTCCACTGTCACAAAAAGGAGCTTTTCTGATGAAAGGACCAGAAAAATTGATATCCGGGGGTTTCTTGGGATACTAAATCCAAATTTGACATCATCGGAAAAAATNTGTAAAAAGTGGTCAAAATGACAAAAATTGGTTCATCGGTTCCACTGGGACCGTTTTTAGGAATTTAGAAACAAAATTTGTTTTTATAGTCTGATCATGTTAAATACATCATTAAAAACGACTAGAATTTTACCAAAAAAATTTCTGGTCCTAATTTACCTACTTCAAGATTTTCCAATTTTCCGAGTTTTCATACAAAATATTCTAAGAGCCTAACGGTCAATTTGAAGTATTTCTAGAACTAGTGGTTCGATAAAAGTCCACAAGAGCTCAAAAAGTTTGTAAATAAAATGTCTGCAAGTTCTTAACCGTTACCGTTTTTTAGGTGAAAAGTACAAAATTAAAATGGCCGTCGATGCATAACACTCAGTTCAAAAAATCTGAAAAAACCATTCGGCAACTTTTTGGGGTATGTTTTTGAATTTCATCGTTTGAAATCTCTCCATACAACTCCGCTCCAACATAGTGTAGATGGTACTGAAATATTGTCTTTCTTGATCGCAAATACATATTGTACATCTGACTTTGTGTGTAGAATTGTTTTAACACATAAAGTGCACTTTTTATCAATTTATTTTTTATTGCATTAAAAAATTGCATTGCACCTGAGATCGAGTTTTAAAAACTCCTCCAGATTTTAATTGGGACATAAAACATAATAAAAAAGTTTTCAACATCATATTTCCTGCCAAACCAAAACCCCAGCAATATTTTATGACCAAGGTCTCATCTTGCAGCAAGTGCAAAATAAAAATTGAAAATGTATGAAAAAAAAGTCTGGCGAAAATTTTGCTGTAATAAAAAAATGTCGCATATGTTTATGAGTTGATCTTTTAACGAAATGAGAAAACTTTTTAATACTTTGTTATATTTTTTAATTTTTATATTAAAATTCAAATGGTTTCATGCTTTATTTTCTTTTCCCAGTTTTTTTTACGATCCATAAAAATGCTGTTGGAAAAATATTTTTATACGATATGGAAATCGATCGATGAGCATAAAATTATTATCCCCTCATCGAGAAAATGCCGTTATCATAATGTCAGGAAATGAAGATCATTATTTATTTAAGTGTCCTTTTTTCGCAGGAGTTTCTTCATTATTTTTATTGCTTTCCTTTATTTACCTATTTTGAAGCGTTACGTTTATAGAAATTAAATTATTTTTGGGGATGTTTTTCTTATTCTCTAGTTTCTTTAGACATTTGTTTGGACAAGACAAAATTTGATCTTTTGTGATTAATTTCTATAATTTTAGATTTTAGTGATTATTTTTTACCAAAACTAGTAGAACCAGGAACACAAATGAACCTAAGATTTATACAGCTCTATTACTCACAGGTCGATATAAAGAAATTTTACTTCAAATCTCAATTGCCTTAATTTGCATGTAATTATCCTAGAGTTCTGGTTGCATTGATGGGCTATACCCTATACCATGGATATTTAATATAACTCAAGAGGACATGCCATAGACTAAAGACCTGTCAACTACCAAAAACCATAAATCCCATCCAAATACCACACTACTATGGTAAGTACTCAACAACTCTATAGGATATACACAGGACTCTCACCTCACTAAAAGCCTAGACGAAACTCTAAAACAGGGCTTGTTGAACCCTAAAAAAGAATGCAGTGGTTGAACCCTCGATTTGAGTTCATTTGATTTTGTTTTAGGGTTCATCAAAGTCTAAAAAAGGTACTCACTCGAACGCTAAATAAAGTAGGTAGACTCTACTGAAATTTTTGGTACTTTGAACCCAATAGAGTTCATCAGATTTTGAGCATTCAAACCCGCGCACTTTATTCTAATAGGTTGCCTCACATATCATTGTGATGGTTAAGTCTCAAGGAATGTGCGAAAAATATTCTTGGTGTCCTAAGCTGTTACCATTTGGCCCCCAGAAGTCCTGTAGAAAGTCGTAGCCTGTACATTAATAATCTAATGTAAACAAATTTGGTTCCTTGGACATTTTGGTCACCAGGAACGTACAAAAGCGGTCGTTTTGAACATTTAGAATTTTATAATATGGGTGTCGTGAAATTTTTATATCTCGAAATACAGTATTTGCAATGACAAACCTGGTATGTAGCAATCCACAAAGCTGCAGGGCGCCATATAACACTTGGGGACCTAAGAAATGGCCACAGTTCCATCCATCCATTCATCCATCCAGCCATCCAATCCATCTTGACCTGTACAGTTGAGTCTTGTATATATGACCCATAAACCAAAGACTAAAATTTTTGAAAATTGATTTGGTAGTCAGGAAACCTAGATACCTTAAACTTACTTACTTACTTACTTACTTAAGGGCCTATGGTACCCAGGTGGGACACAGCCGATCAATAGTCCTATTCCATTTCATTCGGTCCTTTGCTGTTCCTACTATACGTCACCCCATTCACCGTTGCGTACACCCAACTTTGACTTGACGGAGTGGTTCCAAGTTTGACGTGGTCTGCCTCTGGATAGGTTCCTTCTCGAAGAAGATTCTTTAGCTACTGATTCGGGCTCTAGATATAGTATTTTCGAAAGAAAATTGCTGCTATCAACTTGAAATTTGTAAACATAGTGCAATCCAAGGTCGGTGAACAGAACAAAATGTTCAACATAAGTAATTTTTGTTCCTTAAAAATTTTACATAAGCCTTCAAAACAACTTTAACAAATTGTGTACACGGACATAAGACTTTTCAGGATTCTTGGAGATGTTTAGGATTTTCTTCCATGAGATGTACATGGATTTTCCGAATGGTTGACGCCTCGAACAGTTCTGTAGATATAGGCTTTTGAAAACAGGGTCAAAAAGGAAGAATTGGTACTATTATGGAAAATCTGCTCAGGCAAAAAACCAATTATTTTTTTAAGCTATCAAAAAAAAGCGATCCACCCTATTGACCACTCAGTTCACAGTCACAGAGTAAATAGAAACCGCTTTACGGGAAAGCTGATGGACAATGCACTTGAGGTTCAAGAAATTATCTTCCAATTAGAAATTCATTTCTAAATAAAGTTTAACTCTATAACCTATTTTTGTATATTAGATTTGGTAAATCAATAAATTGTATGTTTTCCCTTTCTTTGCCAACACGAGCTCCTAACCTAAAGTAAACATCATGATGTCAAGTACCTAGCAATCGTATAATAAATCAAATCAAAAAGCACACACAAATCGATATCAAAATATTTGCTTTCATTCATCATACAAAATATTCTCAACTCCTCTAACCTTAGCATATCCTATTCAACATATTGTAAGTAAATATTATGGTAAAAATGCTTCATTCTCCTTAAGGAAACACAATCATACGCAATTGTCTTATTACAAAATAAATAAACTCATGATTTTCCGGATAATAATTGAGATCTATATCCGATCCGTTTTGCTGATGAAAAACATGGATGTTACATTATCCTCAAAGATCCAACTGAAATCATACATATTTATGACCAAGCGCATAAATATTTATTCATCTATACGAAAAACGAATAGGAAAACAATCCATTTATGATAACAACCTAACCTATAACTGATAGCAAATAATAATGCAGTAATAATATTGCTATACTTGGCAATAGTCGAAGACGGGATGGAATAAAAAAGAAATATTTCTTTATTAGTTTCTGTCATCTTGAATTTTACTCACGAGAGGTACGAAAATGTGTGGACGGCAAATGGATGCGGGGTAGAAAATGGCAGCCCCTGAATGCGGGGATGATGTTGTGCTTTTATTATTTACAAGTTACTGGTTGTTTGTTTTGTATGCATTACCATTTAGTTGTACATCATGGGAATTCAAATGCTGGAAAAATTATAGCAATAAATCTTGAGGGCTGTTTTGTAATCGTTATTTACAAATTCTTATGACGTGTCGAAAAATTACGTCAAAATTTTAAAAAATCCATACCGAGCCATATCAACTTTATTTGAAAACAGAACCGTAAACTTCTTACTAAGTACTAACACAGATACAGAAAATATTTTAGGTTCCAAGGGCAATTCGTAAAACCAAATAATTCCAGACACTAATGCCAAGTATACTGACGAAAGATTGTGCATTTTGCCCCAATGTATGAAAAGTCAGTATATTCAACGGGTGTTATCCGACGCTTCAATCTTATCTTAAAACGACAAGTGTCGTCAGTGAACCACTAGCAAAAGGACTTAACCCGCAAATTGACGGACGTGCCTGTGCGTCAATGCACCACTTTTTCACGGATTTTCACCCGTCAATTTGACGAGTGTCGTCAGTGTACTACTAGTGCTGGTGACGCCAGTGAATTTGGCGGATCAAACCCCATCAAAGCAATAGGGCAGCATCAATCTGACTGGTGTTGTCAGTGCACTAGTGCACGGGTGTCGTCAGTACACTTTCTTCACACGTCAATTGGACGGTTGTGGGTCAGTGCACAACTTGTGCATGGAATTCACTCGTCAATTTGACGGGTGAGCGTCCATAAAATAGTGCACGGTCGAAAAACCATCGCTTTTACTGACACTGACCCGTTGATTTGACCGGTTTTGATCAAATTCACTGGCGTCACCAGTATGCTGTAGGAAAATATCTTTATTTGTATTGTTAATGATGCGTATTGTAGAAAAATCAGTGAAATTAACAGGTGTTTTTAGCTTACGGGCAACGCCAGTACTCATTTATCCATTCAAGTATGCTCTACAGATGAACTGTAAGCTGTATCACCGGACTTTATTTGCTGAGTGTATACAATTAAGATCTTAAAAAAAAAATTTGCAACTCAACCAAAAATCTCTAAAAATCCCCCAAAAATCTCAAAAAAATCCCAAGGGTTAAAGTCAAGGGAAGGCTCAAGGGGCAAGGCCCAAGAGGTGAAAGTCCGTCGCCTGCGACGTCACACAACAATGATCAAGTCATGTGCAACGTGCCATCGGCTCTAAAGTCACCGCAAGTCATGTTCAAAGTTGCATCGGCTCTGACTTCATACAACAATGAGAAAGTCATGCGCTCAATGACATCGGCTATGACGTCATACAACAACTAGAAAGTCATGCGCTTGCTGGCATCAGTTGTGACGTGATTGTCAAGTTCGGTAGATTCTACTTACATGGGCCCTTGCCAACAACTTATATTCCAAATTTGAGCTCATTCCGGACACTAGAACTCAAGAATTCTGGAAGTCCCTTGTACACAGAAGCCTTTAAATCCCAATTCCCCAGTGCCAAATTTTTCTAGGAACTATTCTTGAATACTTGCCTCAAGATTATTTCCAAATTTGAGCTCAATCCAATAATTAGTCTTCAATATTTCTGAAATATTTTGGTGACTTTGTATGGGACCTCCAGACCCCGTCGTCCGATTCGGCCCATTAACGAGTTCGTTTTTACTTCAGAAAAAAAAGTCTGCACACCAAGGTTCAGCCATTACATGAGTAATCAAGCATAAAGGTACCCCAACAGATGATTTTTTCCCCGAGGGACCAACTTCTTTTCAAACTTTACTAAACTTAGCTTTTCTTTTCTATCAATAGATATGATCAAAGAGAGAAAGAAAAGCCAGTTTTAAATTTTATGGTCAATCCAACATTACACTGAATGAAACAAAATATATTAGGTAACCTAACGAGTTTGGATAGACACCCCAGACCTCAAGGTTCAATTTAATCCAAGTTATTACAGGACTTTGACGACCGGGTGATTCAGTGGTTAGCGTACTAGACTATCATTCACTAGGTTCCGAGTTCAATTCCCGGTACTTGCTACTGTGTTCAGTTAAATAAGAATGTTGATTTTCAGTTTGTAATAAATCTGCAGTATCGATATTTCTATAAATAGAACACAGTACAGTCAGTCTGTGATATATGATGCATACACCAACTACCATCTACAGTTATATAACCTATAATTATGGTTGGTGGTATATGTATGTATGTGAGGTTAGTCAGTTTCCTTGCAATAAAAACTGAACACAACTTGATGGGCTCAATGAACTAACTCATTAGCATAACCATTAAAGTTGTGGTGGTTTGGAATCCACTATAAGCTGTAGGTCCACTAAATACGTAGAAAGTTCTCTGAAATATGAGGACTCGTATGGTCCTAATAGGGTACTATTATTATATTATTATTCCAGAACTTTTTGAAAACTGATTTGATGTATTTCCGTGCTATTTTTCAATAGTGGTGCCATCACCTGACTTTGTTAAAAGAATAAATGCAATGATAAAAACAGAAACAGGATCTTTTCCGTTCTATATGAATAGGATAAAGATTTTAGCGTAATGATAAAATACAAGGAAATTCTATATTATGATATCGATATTTATATTGAGTGTAATATAAACTTATTGTACGATACAGTAATTTATAGTCAACTCTTTTCTCCTGTTTCGAAACTGTAGCGTCAGGATGAAATTACAGGAAAATGGAATAAGGCAAAAAGAGTTTATTGACATGCCTGCAGATAATGGATGCTGTATATCGATTATAGATGAGAAACACTCAACATCATCCACTTCTTTGAGTATTTTCTTATAAACTTTATCTCATATGGTGTTCATCTATTAATAAAGGAAGCAAATCTTTAATAAAATCTTACATCGACTTTCATTGGCATCTATCGAATAAAATATGAAATAATCATACGTCGAAATTGATAAAATTTTATTAAAACTTTTCTTTTACGAGAATAATAATCCTGCGCAAATCACGTGGAAGAGACAAGAGACAATCGAGGGCATATAATCCACCCACGTCGCACCCAGCCAATTTTAATTTTATGATCTAAAAATATCTCCTATTAAATAAGAATCACAATAACTTTACTGCTAATTTCAATTTTTTTAATTCATCCTGACATTTAATGTTCCATTTGTTGTGGGTAACATGAGCTGAGCTCCTCTTTAATGTGTCTGAGAGAGTCAAGGTGTCGTAAAATGTCTAGATTTATGAATTTTGTTCTCGTTGCAGAGTCAATTTCGATCCAAGGGATTATAAAAAATTGATATTTACGAGTAAAAAACACTTAAAATTCGATTTATTGGGACATAAAGTAAGTACAGAGAGATTAATTGAAAAATGTTATGAGGTTCTGGTATACATTTTATGTACCTTTTATATTTTTATCATCCAAATGTAAATATCATAAAAACTAGATATTGCCGTGAGATTGATTAATTTTATACGTAAAATAGTTTTGGAAACTATTTTTTTGAGAGCTTCATTACTATTTACAGAAGCTATCCAAGAAAATTTTTGTAATTGCAAGAAGGATTGATGGTATTACCGAAAATTTAAGACAGTAATTGTTCAATGGTAATCCACCGATTCCTTAGACATCTTTTGAATCTATTATTTTTAGATTACATATCTATTTTAATTAATTTGATGCTTTAAACAATTTTTTGTGATAAAAAATCTATTTAAAATAGATTAATGCATCATACTCGATCAAGTTTTTAATTTTCATATTTTGCACGGCTATTCTCGTGTCACCTCGTGGCAACATGAGTTAGGTGAAAAGTTTTCATTCAGATGATCGCTATTCAATACTCACTCCCGTTTTTTCCCATTTAATTAGGGAATGAACTAAAAATTAGATTGTATAGCGTCAATCTAATTATTTCAGTGGGCGTCGTTTTACAAAGTTTTTGAATTAAATTACCAAAAATTAGATTACTAGATTGTCTGTGAACTAATATGATCACTTCGTGAAAGATTATCCGTCCTATAGGTATGTACACACTTAAAAAAATATCCCTAGATGCGGGCAAAAAGACCCAATTTTTCATCTGCTGATTATTCGGGTCGATTTTACTCGAATTTCGGGAATTTTTCCCGATATGTGGGGAAAATAACCCGAACACTCAGCAGATGAAAAATCGGGTCTTTTTTCCGAATTTCGGGATATTTTTTAAGTGTGTACCTATTTCTGAACTTCCCAAGCTAAAAGGTACTATCTCACTCAATACGAGTATTTCTTTACTCAAGTTTCAAGATTCTCTCAGGTCAATAGAACTAATGTGTTGGGTCTATTCCTTAAAAACCGGATTTGTTTTTTAGGAAATTTGAGCGTTCATTAAAGAAAATCTTATACAATTCTGTTATTCAAAGTAATGTCCATCGGAAATTACAACATTTCCTTATCTTTATGGCAAGTTGTGGATGCCATCCCAAAAAAACCGGTCATCTTTTGAATCAAAGAATGAATCGGGCCCATTTTTGATGCCTTGGACAGAAATGAAGCGTATACCGGAAAGTGCATTCTGCATCGACCGAAACAAATGGTAGTCAGAAGGCGCCAAGTCTGGACTATAGGGCGGGTGGGGCAGAACTTCCAATCTTCTATTTTTCAAATAGCTCTTCTTGTGTGTGACAAGAATCTTGATGATCGAGTTCTTCATCTTTAAATTTATCCGGCTGTCCAGGCCGCCTTTTGTTTTGATGTCAAAATCGCCACTTTTATAGCGTTGAAACCACTTGAAACACTGTGTTTTTGTTGTTCGCAGGAGCAAACGATGACTTTTGACTGTTTTCTTTGCAAAAAAGTGACTCAGCAAAACTTCCCGGCGCAAATGCTGTTTTTTCACCAATTTTCAAAATTTTACATGAATAAAAAAAATATGATGCGCACAAGCAAATAAAACACTGCTGACTGATTTTGACAGCTTAAGAATACAGCTTCAAAGCATGTACAAAAGTTGACATCTAGTGCAAAATTCCGGTTTTTAAGTCAGACCCAATATTGGTGCAAATGAATTACACTTAAATCATTGCAAAAAACAATTCTACCTTTTTCTAAATACCCCCAAATCCAAAGCTTGTGTAGGATGTATCTTCCTTCGTTCGAGCTGCTCCGTTCGTGGATTCAATATTTAATTTTCATCATAATCAAAATGTGGTCGTAAAATGAATTTTAAATTGACAAAGCTCCGTTCGTAACGACTTTGAGATCATCTATAATTCAGAATACATTTTTTTTGTCTGCTTATCATTTCATAATTAATCGTTTTTTCCCACAAAACTCTGAACAATGAGAAAATGAATGTAAAGGGGTTGAATAACTAATGTCGTGCAACTTTTCAACTCGTATATCCCGCATAATCAGCCTCAGCTCAGCCTGGTATTTGCTGACTCGACATTTTATTTCGCATCATCATGATGGCAAACTTAATAATTAATTAAATTATTCAATCATAATATACGAATCTGACTCAATTAAGTTTCTAAACAAATATACTTTATTGAAAAGTTCATGAAAATCATGACTGTATGTATTTCTTTAAACAAAAGTTGTTACGAACGTAATGAATTATCAATGTCTCCAGAGTAACATTTGGCATGTGCATTTTCTTAATTTTTCATTACCGTGGTATGGTAAAACAATCAAAATAATATGTAAGCCGCTAGACGCAGTTAAAAATCAATATACAATTATACTTCTGGAAAAATTTTAAATTAGTGACCTGGCCAGGGCCTAAGCTGGTAAATTTTTACCATAATTGTCGAAAAATCAATTATTTCCAAATGTTCGAAATGTTACTGTTTTCTTTTACTATTTTTAGCTTTTCTTTCTTTCTCTCATCATGTCTAAAGAAAGCTTAGGTTCAAAGAAAAACTAGCGATCTAAATACCCTCTGAAAGCCCCAATCCCCACAGATTACTCAACTGTGGGTAAATGTGTAATATTTTTTTAATTTTGTTAAAATTATTCTAAATCCTCAATATTCCGGAACGCATTTATGCTAAAGTCTTTAGTCATCCATTTCCATATAAATTTGAAGTTCAATTCCGTATTGTTGTTATAAAATATAGTTTATTATAATATTTTCAAAAAGTAAAATCGAAAAGATAATATTTTCAAATATTATACATTTAATTACCTTATTCACAGCCGTCAAAATCACAGGCCAAAACTGTGGTAACATAGCGGTGGCAACTGTTCGCAGTTATCCACTCTATTGTGGGCACAGGCTTATGACAGGGTAATCGATAAACTGTTCAAAATCCGCCTAAAAACTTGCCCACTTTTTCAATGAGATCGGTTTTTAAAAATGGTGAAATTGTACAAAAATAAAGAATTTTTTATCTATTTTGATTAGATAAAAAACTTAATTAAATTGATGTATTTTCAACAATTATTTTAGATCTTTTAACTCCTCTTTTTATATAAAATAACTTACAAAAATAGATCAAAGCAGCTAACTCTATTTGAAATGCGTGATCTAAATTTACAAGATAAAAATTTATCAGTGTATTCAGTAAAATTAGAAATTTTGGTTCCGCGGAAAGAGTTGCTCCAAATAGTCTGAAACGGGAAAAAACCAACAAAAAAAAGTATTTGTGTGTCTGGCTGTCCGTCTGTGTATCTGGGTCTTCGATAACTCATGCAATAAGTTTTTTCTCTTATTTTTGTTTTGGACTTACTCAAAAGTAAGGACAAGCTCGTTAACGGGCCAAGTTGGACCACAGAACTTGGAGGCCTCTTACAAACTTACCAGAAATTTCCAGAATTCACGAGGTTTAGTGATCGGAATTATCTCAAATTTGAAATGTAAGTTTCTGGTAGGTTCCAGAGTTCCTGAAAAAAAATTACCCTGGGACTTTGGATCTGACGGCTCCTGTGCACCGATAACATCCAGAACTCTGAGTTCTAATGATCGGAATGTGCTCAAATTTGGAATCTGATCTTGTAGCAAGTATTCAAGAACAGAAGAACTTATTGGTTCTGGAATATCGGGTCCTGAGGGTCCTAGGTATCAGGAACTTCCGGAATTCTCAAGCTCTGGTGATCAGAATGAACTCAAATTTGGAACATAAGCTTTTGGTAAGTGCCGATGAACAGTTCCTATGCTAAATTTGGGATAATATCATCCCTTCCTGCTGCTTCTAATTACCAAACTTTCTTGGACAACTCTGCAAGTACTTTTTCGAGAAGTAATGTATGCTAGCTGCAGACATTTTTTGGTGTGCTTTTCATTCACATTGGACCCTTGTTCCTGAACAAAAAATTTGTCAAATTATTAATTTTAGTCATTTGGCCTAGAGAGTCCAAGAATTTGTATTACAAATTTGTGCTGAGAATAGAGAACCCAAGGGAACCGATGACAATTGTCAATTTTGAAGCAAAATTGCTCACTGATACCTATTAGCCTGGTGAGTTTGGTGGATTATAACGAAAAACTGGGACAGCCGGCCTTCTGAGGGGTTCTAGAGACTGATGAAGATTTGTTAATTTGAACAAAAAAAACCGTAAAATCGCAATTATTGGCTTGAGGAGTAAAGTGGATCGACGAAAAAATTTGGTAAATTCCAAAATGGGTAGTGCGGAAAAGCTGTCTCTGTGTCAGCAATTTACTTGATTTTTAGTCTGTTGTTGGGTATCGGCACTTTTCCCTTAAGGTTTTCGATCCTGCCTGGAGCAAAGTTTAATATTTTTTTCTAATTTTGCTTGATCCTCATCACATACGAAAATGCAAAAGAACAAGTTTCAAAAAATTTGTTCCTTTTACGAGCTCAAAACTTGTAATGAATTCTCTTTTTTTTAGAATTTCCCAATATATTCTACTTTGCCGGCGTCGAAATTATGTGTAACGTAAATTATTGTATAATGTGTAACAAAAGTTTTCGTTTTCATTTTCATGAGAAAACAATCAAAACATAAACCATACAAATGTTTATAAATTTCATCGACAATACCTACCTACCTACAGAGAACAGGAGCTTTAACAACCGCAGGATTGTATGGTTGTCGTCATAGTTATATAAATGTAGCTTTTATGTTTAGTTTCTAGAAACTCACTCAGTTGTAAGAAAAGCAATTAATTTATTTATTTGACTTTGATTACACTGTAATATAATAATAATAATTTTCCTCCCTCATTTTTCTTCCTCCCCCTCTTGTCTTGTATATATTTCAGAAATAATATAAAAAAATAAAATGTGAGGAGACGCATTTTCATAAATAATCATTAGACTTCCGCGTGCAAAGTACAAATTCAAGTTTCTACAGCATCATCCTCATCCACACGTCTGCAATAAATAATTTAATGGAGCTTTAAAACAAATCTCCCCTTGCATTATCGCTCCTTTTCCTCTTTTTTCCTTTCCATTCTTCATATCCCCATATCGTATCCGCATATACACAGTATTGTCAATTGAGATAAAAATAGGTCTTAGGATGACACACTCCAGCATCTTACTCTGCACTGGCATAAACAAAATAAAGCTAATGATAATAATGATAATAATATAATGTATGAGTTTGTGGGTTTGTGCGTATGCATGAATGAATGTTATGAAATATATAATGTTTAATCCCTTGTTATGTGTCTTTAAGCCATATAAAACTGAGGAATCATTCCATTCTTGGGCTTATAGCAATAACTGAAACGTAATAAAATAATCATATTAGAAATTGGGTTGGATATAATTTTTGGCTTAGAATAGAAATCATGAGGATAGTACGCAGGCATCCTGTATGTCCTCATGTTCATATGAGCTCTGGAATGAAAATGTATGTGAAAGGTATTCATTATATTATAATACCAAAGCTAAAATAATGTTTAAAGTTTATGACCGTGTAAAATACAGTGGATGACGGGAAAAGATAACCCAGCAGTAATCTCCTCGAGAACTCGTAATTATTTCAATCCACCGTATCACAAATCGACGCTACCCTCGTAAAACATGTCAAATGATGGGATATTTTTCTGTTTTTTGCAGATTTGAATAAATCTAGGACCGAGCGCCCTACGGTAAAAAAAGACCTGAGTACACCCTCATAGCTTTCTCCAGGCATCCTCCTGGCATTTTCGCGGTATTAAGTCCCATGTATTGTTAAACGAAGAGCTGCCACTTCGAACTGTCCATTGCCCAAGCATTAGCTTCCGCCAGCGTTGAGCGATGCCAGGTGTTTTTGGTCATCCTCTTCTTCTGCTACCTTGTGCTTGGTGACAAACTTTTTTGCTTTGCTGTACTCTAATCATTGCCTTATAAGTACATGTAACGAAATTGTATATTGCTGCCCTCATATTCTAGATGTGATGAAAAATGTACTCAAGGATGAATTTTTATACAAAAATACTGCAAAAAAGACTTGCAAAAATGTGGGTTTATTTTTCATAATTGGAAGACCAAAAGGAAGGCTACGCAACGCTAGTGAACGTAAGACCTCATTTCTAGTACGCAGCTAAAGCTAAGACAAATTTTATGACTTTTCTCTTTTGAGGTACAGGTATCTCACTTCTGATACTTTTATATACTACCCACACTACACACTAAAAAATAATTCAAAAATAAACAGATCCATTACAATACTCTAGACTTTAACTTTTCTAGTTTGAAGAGTTATATTATATCGGGTGTAGTTTACAAGTATGATTTGAGTATTGTTTTGAGTCCGTCTACTGTAAATAAGTTTATTTTGGACCACTTTTCAATAGAAAGAAAGTTAGGAATTTCCGACTTACCTAGGAAGATGTGGCTGATACAGGAACATGCTGAAGAGGACAATAAGTTATTTTTTGTTGCCTCCGCTCCTACCGTCGCTCCAGCTTATAATTTTTAGGTAAGCTGTTTTTGGCTACCTCCGCTTTGGCTTATTGGCACTAGCCGTAACATTTTGGAGTATCAAAGATTGTTGTTATGGGTATTTGCAAGGGAATCAAAACATTGGGAGGAATTTACTCGAGGGGCTTATTCACAGGAAATTTGAGAAACGATAATGTTTAGTTCTTTAAACTATCAGAATAGTTCTTCAACACGAACTCGTGTTGAAGAACCTAAAATAAATAGTAAAAAAACTAATAAAAATAGTTCAGCTATGTGAACTAAAATAAATAGTTTTTGGTAAACTGGTCAGTTTGAAAATAGAACCAAAAATAATAGTTCGAAGCTCGAACTAAAATTATTATAAATTATTTCGGTGAAAAGTACTAAAATTTTAGTTTCCAGACTTATCTGTGTTGTATTGAAAAACTTTGGACATGCATAAAAGGTTTCTTGAGTTTTTATAGATTTTTTGGGATTTTTGGGATGTTTTTCCAAGATGTAAATGGATTTTTTGTATGATTAGCCCCTCAAAAATAGCTGCCAGATCGATAGTAAGTCCTCTCTACTTCTATTATATAGCCAGGTCGAGGGCATAGTCTATTGCTACAACCAGAATTGAGGTAATTATCCTATAATTAAGGAAATTGAGCCACTTTTTCATAGCCAATTCTCATCAAATTTACATGACTAAGCTATCGATACAAAGATACAAGTCTAAGTGCAATTCCTACAAAATGATCCTCTGTCTATATCCATAGTGGGGTTTCACATTAAATATATTAACCAAAATGTAGAACATAAGAAAACAAGAAACTTAATATCGTCCCCCACTATGTAGAGAAAATTGAGAAGTTTAATTTCTATACAGTAGAAAATGTTTGATACTGAATGCAGTTCATGAAGATTGTTTAATTTATATTTTGTTGTTTATTTTAATTGTGCTCTGGTGTTTGCCAGAAGAGTAGGTTAGGTAACTAAAGAACTGTATTATCATCTGTGAAGTTATTTTAAGACTACATTACTTTCGGTACTTAATCGTAGTCGAAACAGAATATGAACATTAAAAACATTCTGCAGAATTTAAAAAAAAAGTAAAATTATGCAAATTACATATACGTATTAGACATAAGACCTAACCGTAATTTTAATCAGGAGACTCTTTTAATATTATATGCTGGAGTTAAGATAAGATTTTTTACTTCAACTAATTTGGTTGTTAATGCGAAGTGATAAAAAAAAAATACTAATGTTGAAATTAAGGAAATTAGGATACGAGTATAATGTCTATTTTTATTACATTTTCTTATCTTACTCTCAATTTGAATACAGTGTCCAGAGTATATTACAGGGTGAACCAAAGGAAAAGCTGTGTTTTATAAAACGAAGTTTCATTAAGAGTAAAATGACACTAATTCCCCAAGAAAAAATATTTTTTCTCTTCAATAATGAAACTTTATGTCTACATCCAAACAATTTATCACAAGAGATTAATCTTCAGGGGATTTGAGAAAGCATTTTGTAACTAGATTTGAGGTTAGTTTATTTTTTCTTTACATTTAATTAAATATTTCGGTGATCATCTTGAAGAATAGTTAAAAATAAAATAGGGTAGCTGATTATAAGGTCAGTGATTATTTTTCTTATACAAATTATTTAGTTTCATTGATAATTTATATTCATAACCTTAACCTCAAAAAAAACTAAACTAAAATATTTAAAATTGATTAAGTAACTATCCGATAACGAATTCGAGCAAGCGCACTAATGCAACTTTTTTGTAATGAAACCGTATTAACAACCAAGAAGACACACAGCTCTTGGAAGTTCATAAACTATTACCGTCCCACTAAGCACGTTGGGCTAATACTAGATGTTGCGACATGTTACGACAAGTTGTAATATAATGAAAAAAATATTTTGTCAAAAGAGTAAGCAAACTTATATTTTTCAATTTAAATTTCATTAAAACAATAAAAAAAATCATTT
>JXPH01011929.1:27865-38487 GCA_001014845.1 Mochlonyx cinctipes
TTTTATATTTTCAGAGAGAAATTTGGGATTTACCAAGTCAGCATGTCAGATCCTAACAAGGAACGAAAGGCTAAATTATCTTCAAAATTTTTAAAAAACGTTATTCAAACCCGAAAAGTTCCAGGAAAATAAAAATTAATTTTTAAATATTGCCATATTTGCTAAAGTATATCTAGATGTCAACCCATATCAAAAAACACATCCCCTAAATACACAGGGAAATTAAATATAAAAATATTTATGTTCCACGCCACCCTTCGTCGATTTAAATGCCACAAAATCTGCGATGATACCTTCAAAATTGATGCAAAACGTATTCAAATAAATTAGCATAAAAAATTACACGCGTGATGCTAAAACATTTTTTATTTTATTTTATTTTATTTATTTTTATTTATTTTTTCATTTTTCATCCAAATTGAGTGATGAATTGTATGTAAATTTGCAAAAAGTTTTTTAGAAAATCACACGTTTTTTATCTGTACGATTTTTTTAGAAAGGGAAATGGGGTTGGGGATAATGTTGACACATTATCTCATCCAGAATTAATGAAAAAAAGTTTTATTTAGAATTTGATTTAAAAAAAAATCGTTTTTCCCTCAAACCTGCATATAGGTGATGTTGGAATTTAAGAAGACTACCCTGAGCAAACAAATTTTCAAATTATTCGAGCATTATTTTGAGAATAAATTCGAATATTGTAAATTGGAATTATTAATAAAATCATTTCAATGGAAAATTCAATTAATATTTCATAAACAAAAAGAGGAAAATCCAAAGTCTTAAGGCAAAATTTTCTGAAAATGAAGCAATTAAAAATTTCCATTTACCACCCACAACCACCCCCCAAAAACTTCTCGCCCCGAGACCGAAGCACAACAAAACGTCTATAGCAAAACGAAATCATTCATTTATAACAACAAAATAATGGAAAGTGCTGATGTTGACGGAAAAAGGAAACAGTCTACGAACACATAACACAAAATCATTCATAGACGAGAGAAAATTTTCTATACAGATAAGTTGAATATGGTCCATGGGTCCAACATCGTAACGACGACGTCTCCATCGTTCGAAATGAACATACATGTTTATTGATTGAGCTTCCTTCATTTTCTAAAATTAATTATTATTTTAAGGGTTGCCTTTTTTAGAAAACAGAACAGTTGAATGGGGTAAATGGTTGGTTTTTGACATTATTTTTATTTATTGTATATTTAAGGATACGAGCTGGATCTAGTATTGAACAAAGATCATACACAGAAAATCCGGCAAATTATTATATAAGTTCACTTAAGTAAAATATTGAACAAAGGTCTACCCACGAGGCTGGCGTCAAAACAACAAATTTCGTGCGAAATAACATTTTTTACATTTTTATGAAAACCTTTGTACTGGAGCCTAAAAGCCTTCAACCAATCTATTTCACAACTTTAGAGCTCTAACAACATAATCAACTAAGCTTCAACACCGAATTTGAGCTTAATTGGACTGTAAAACTGATAAATTCAGTTATTTTTGGACTAGAGCCTAGCAGTCTTAACCCAATTGGGCTCCAAATTTTTCAGACTGATGAATGTACCACGTACGACTTACCACTTACCACGTACCATTTACCACTTACCACATACCATTGACCACTTGCCATTTACCACTTAACATCTACCAATTACTACTTACCACTTACCACCTACCACTTACCACATACCATTTACCACTTACCACATACCAATTACCACTTACCACGTACGACTTACCACTTAACACTTACCAGTTAACATCTTTCACTTACCATTATACGCCTTACCACTTTACACGTACCACTTACCACACACTTAAAAAAATATCCCGAGATTCGGGATAAAAGAACCGATTTTTCATTTGCTGATTACTTAGGTCGATTTTACCCGAATATCGGGTATTTTTCCCGATATTTCGGAAAAATAACCAGAAACTCGAGCGAAATCAGAACCGAATACTCAGCAGATGAGAAATCGAGTCTATTTCCCGAATCTCGGGATATTTTTTTAAGTGTGCACCTACCACTTATCACGTAAGACTCACCACTTATCACTAACCACGTACGCTTTACTACTTACCCCTTCCCACTTAGCACTCACCACATAATATTTAGCTTAATGTGACGATTAAAACTGAAGATATCGTTAAGGGCCCCTACCCTATTACGTAAAGTATCAACTGAAAGGTACTGGTATCAGCTATTGGGTTGCCAAAGATAAAATTTGTATTTAAGAATATTGCCAGCTTTAACAGCCTTTTATTTGAAACTGGTTTAAAATGTTATCTTTCTGTTTTTTTTGTAGGAAAGTTACATATATCACCCGTTTAAATAAATCATTGTACAATGAAAAGAGCCAGGCCGATACGGCTTCATGACTTTAACTTCTATGGTTTTTTTTCTATGCCTCCACTCCTAACGTCGCTCCGGGTAATTAGGGGTGCCATTAGTGGGGACGTACTGATTATATTATTGATGACGTCACTCCAATTTATTATAATAATTCATCATTTTTGGTATAAAAATGTCAACTTTGTAATGGGCGCCCACAGAAGCCTTTGAGTGGGCTAAAAATTGGTAGGCATAAAATGGGTACCAAATAATAATCTTGTCAAAAATTTCAAAAGGTTTTATTCATAAATTTCGGATTTAGAGTGATTTTCTAGATAAAATGATGAACTTTTGTATGAAAGCCCACAGAAGCCTTTGTCCGAATGAGCTTAAAATTTGTAGATATAAAATTTTATTGGTAAATGTGTGTATGATATCGTTTTTATCGATAAAATTTCGAACTTTTGTATGGGGGCCCACAGAAGCCTATGTTGGATAATAAAAATAGCTCTCATATAAATGGATCATGTGTTCTTATCAAACGAATACTTCCTACAAAATTTCAGCTCGATCGGACAAACTGGCTAGGAGTTTTCTTGAGACAAAAAATATTTCGTAATAAAAGTCGATGGATCTCGGGATTACCCAAACAATTTTGGTCGGAAATGATTCCTAGAGGTCCAAAACGTGTTTAAAAATTCATTTGGGCGATTTCCAGTTTTGGACCAAACGCATGACTTCCACTTCTAGAAGTTAAAGTAAAAATGTGTTTTTGAGTTACTTGACCAATTTTTGTTGGTTGTTGGAGTCTCCAGGAGATAATTCCGAATTTTATATCGGCTACCGAATCTTGTAGGCCAGAAAATTTTCGTCCAAGTTTAGAATGAACCGGCAACCTAAGATGTGAAGAAACTATCGTAAAAGAAAGCTGGATGGCAATGTGCTTGATACATAAAAAACTGTAGTCCATGACGTGACTAAAAGGATCTCAAAATTTAGTTCGTTTTAACCTGAAACATGGTATTTTGTTTCTGGCAACTTGGCTCCAATAAACTACGATATAATCGGTCGCATGTTACAGAGTGGATCAATATAACCCGGATTAGTAGCTAAAGAAGCTTTGGAGTTCTGCTGTTGGGATGGAACTAGATCTAGAAGCAGATACGTTAAGCTTGGGCTATTTCGATAACTCAAATTTGGATGTGCGTAACGATGATTACTGCTGTAAAGACATAGGTACTATCAGGAGTCAGTGCCCTGAATTCCGAAAATCTTTTGCAGACAATTATTTCACCTAAAAAATGACGGATCCTGTTAGTTGTCCCGGTCTTCGTCAAGGTTGTTAAAATCTGCTAAAATGTATTTTTTTGGTTCAGCTGTCAAATCCAGCTGAATGATATTGAAAAAACCTATTGCTTATGGTTGGCTTAAAATTAAAAGTGGCAAGCCAAAAATATATTTTAAGTGGCTGAAAATTTAATTTTGGGTGACCGAATATTACATTTGAGCTGCCGAAAATTAAATTTGACCAGCCATAAATTACCACCACTGTGTTCCCCGGTCATTTGTCATTCGACTGGTTTCTGTCGATTAATCAGTCCAGCAATGTCCAGACCACGGGGATAGGCTCATGTAAAATTTTTTTGGCTCTCAAATTTTATTTTCGACCACACAAAATTCAATTTTCAGCCACTCAAGATTTAATTTTCAGCCACTCAAAATTTAATTTACAGCCGTTCTAATTTAACTTCGACCACTCAAAATTAATTTTTGGCCGCTCATAAGAGGGCCCTTTCTTTATACACTTTTTGAATTTATAAATTGAAGAACGAAAAACTAAAAAGTGTCCGTAAAATTGGTACCCCCGCAAAAAAGTGAACCTAAAATTATAGGAAATGGATGACACCAAAAGTGTGAAAACATATTTCATTGGTTTCGGTCTCGGTCTCGGTTTTTATGTTCTCTAATTTAGAGTTATACCATCTCGGTTTCGTAACATTATTTCCTCATTTATGTAGCAGAACTAGAAACAAATATTTATGTTGTTTTAATGTTTGTTTTCTTCTTTCTACTCCTATGCTACAAATCTATGCGAAACTATTAGAATTTATACGACAAAAGGGACCACTACATACACTACATCCCATTTCAAGACAATTATTTTCCAGACTGGAAAAGAAAAAGGAAATTACCCTAAAATTAAAACTAATGTCCATACTTTTTATCTCATTTGTAATATTGTTTTAAGGAAAAACCAAAAATTTATGTTTTTCCATCCACTCCACACTAAAAACACCAGCCAACATCCTTAAACATATATAAAGTCAGACGACGTTCGTGTATCGTTCACCTAATGTCTTTTTGGCTTCCCATCTTTTATCTCTTCGTATTGTATTTTATTTTATTTAATAGTGGTGTTTTATGTTGACGAGAAAACATAAATTTATGATTTTATTCACGTCTCATAATCGTGTCAACACATGGTAAATCATAGATTAATGTAATTTGTATTATCGTTTTATATGAAAGAGGAAGAAAGTTATGAAAAGGTGTAATAAATTCGTCTTTTATGCTGGAAACTATTATGTTTTATCGGAGAAGATCTTTAATAGGGAAGACGGGGGCTACATATTTCTCAAGATGTCCACAATTGATATTTGTGCAAGAACTAAAACTAGTTTTTCCTCAAGAAAACGACTTATTGTTGCCCAGTGCATGTGGTCCACACCCCGATGCCGCCTTTATGGCTTGAGCTGCAAATCACTATCAAAGAGTGACAGTTCTACTATAATTGAAAACGTAAATATGTAAACTTAAATGGGTAAAGTTTTGACAGACGCCTAATGAAGTGTGAAGTTAGTTATAAATTGCACATTGATACATACTAGTGCCATCTCTTAGGACTATTCCACACTACTTGATCCACCTGGTAAGCATCATACATGGGAAGTTTTACTTCACTACTTTGTTTTAATGAAAACTGCTGCCAATGGCACATCTTATTTAAGTGAAAGATAACGATGACTGTTCTTCCCAAAACATAATGCAGAGAGTCATTTCAGCGGTTCAGAAGTGATGATTTTGACACAAAAGACAGAGACCGCGAGGAGGCACCTAAAAAATTTGACGACGAAGAAATGAAGACATTACTCGTGGCGATCTATTTCAATCCCTGGAGGAGCTCTCAAGAACGTTAAATGTAACGCCACAATGCGTTTTTGTGCGCCTACATACAATAGAATTGTTCCAGAAACAAGGAAATGGGGTGGCATACAAACTGAAGGAAGGAAATCGAGCGCAGAAAAACTATTAGCGAAATATCGCTTCAAAGGCAACAACCGAAGGGTTTCTTGTATCGAATCATCACTGGTGACAATTTGCGGATACACTTTGATAATTCGAAGCCCAAAAAAGCATGGATCAATCCAAGAAACTTGGGTGTACCCAATAAAATCATATCCCTGTGACGCAAGAGTTATGTGGGCTTCAAATGTAAAGTACTCCACGACACCAACTTGTCTGAACACTTTAAGACACTTTAGAGTGTCAGACAAGGCTGTTTGTTGTCGTCGCTTCTGTTTCTTGTCGTTCTGGATGGTGTGGTGATACAAGCGATAAAAAACAAGCCACGAGGAATCATTTGGGACCCACTCATACCGCGAGAGATATTATAAATGTGAGCTAGTAGACATGCAACATAAAGTGAACGACCTAGAACGAGAGTCTGCTAAAGTTGGGCTGAAAATCACCGTTAGCAAGACGAAAAATGTGTATAAACGCAGATTTCAATCTTCCTGTAATGCTCACCAACAACCCCATTGAGCGAGTAACGCAATTTTAGTATCTGGAGAGTAGTGCTAGCGGTGCAGCTAAAGATGTTAAAACCAGGATTATGAAAGGGCGTGGTGCATTCATCGTCCTTAATCGTACATGGCGCTCTTCGATATATGGCACTAGAACCAAAATCTGCATATTTAGATCATGTGTCCTGCCTCTGATATATGGTTGTAAGACCTGGCTCGTTACAGAGGACATAAAACGAAAAAAATTAATCGTCGTCAAGCATTGTCTTCACAAAATCTTACGTATCTTTTGGCCACGCCACATTACCAATGAAGAATTGTGTCAAAGAACTGAACTGAATATCAATTTGGTTAGATAGGGCACACTCTCAGGAAAAGTCCCGAAGAAGTTTGTCACCAAGCACTTGTGTACAACCCACAAGTTAGCAGAAAAAGAGGAGGACTGAAAAAAAACATGGCGTTGCTCAACGCTGGTGAAATCTAATGCTTGGACAGTTCAAAGTGACAGGTCGTTGTTTAACAATACATGGGATTTGAAGCAAATGGCAGTCCAACGTACGAGATAGTGACTTTTTATTGATGGCCTATGCTCTTAGAGGCAGTTAAGCATCACCGTTGGATAAAGCGAGAAGTAATTATTCCAAGAATATCTATTGTGCCAAGGTAATGCTCTGTATTTGGTGAGATATGAAGGGAGTCTTTTATTAAAAACTGTTGAAACCCAGTGAAACAATCACTGGAGCTTGTTATCGACAGCAACTAATGCGGTTGAAAGCAATTTTGGAAATGGAACAACCGGCAACCTGTTGAAAACGTGTAAAACTACTTGGAAAGACTCAACTGGGGAATTTTACCCTACCCGTCCCCATCAGATTACTGGCTGTTCCGGTCCATGCAATCAGCCCTATCATAGCAGAGATTCTGTTCATATAAAGATAAAGAATAAAAAACAGCGGAAGCTTATTTGAGGTGCCAAAATAAACCCGTTTGTAGTTTTCAATCATATCTACCATACTCTTAGCTAAAATTGTCCCTTTTCACGCATTAAGTGACGCCAGGGTCTGATGTAGCCTTACATTCCCCTAAGTAGTGAATTCGTGATGTCTTCAAACGGAAGGTGATTTATGAGAAATGATTTGGCACGTTTTTATGCTTTGTCATTATGCTCAAATTGCAATTTAATAGTTTATGAAGAGAAAACTCTCCTTATTCTGTACTCTACCCTCCATCTCACCCCCTTCTTCCCAACCTACTTTCTTGAAAGAAAATTTTACTTCCGCCAATAAAATTTTAATATAAAAATCAATTCATTATGTACTCAGTCATTAAAATAAAACAAAAAGTTGAAGTACATTAAAATACGATATTTTTGATGAATTTTAGATTAATAAAAACCCTTCTTTCCCCAACCCCTGTACCAGCTTCCATCAATCCGACACACCCGACCCACCCGCATCCTTCCAGCTACTTTACTCTTCAACATGATATTTTCTATATATTATATTTATATTTTCATGAATATAAATAAAAATATTATATGATAAAGCTTCCTTTATTTTCCGTACAATATAAATTAACCCTTTTTCTGATGTGGGTGTTATCTGCTCCTTCTCCAGCTCTTTGCTTGCCTGGCTGATGTATATTAAAATATATTATAGAGAATATTTTGTTCGCTATCTTCAAAATTGTATATTTTGTTCCCGAGGATACATACAAGTGCTTCACTTCGTAATGTTATCTAATATTTTATATCTTTTATATCTGATGGTGGAAAATTTTGTGGAAAAGAATTTTCGTATCTAATTTACAAAATGCCTAATCAAAAAATGGTTTTTGGTTTAAGGCTTCATTTCCATAACTCCTCTTCACATTTTGATTAAGTTATCGTGTTGTTGGTGTTTTATTTTGCAGCATCCTGTCCTCTAGCATGTCCTTTTTCTTTTAATACAATGTAATACTATAATATAGGGTAAAGTACCCAAAACCAGACATTCATGAACAATAAAAATTAAATGAACCCGATCATTTTTATCTGTTGAGGGTAAGGGAACCTAAACTATAAATAGGTTTATTTGAACCCAAAACATTGAACCAAAAAAAAAAAACAAAATCAAAGCCAATTTTTTAAATAATAATAATAATAGATAATAAGGCTTATTATAGTACCCTAGGGGTACTCTTATTTCAGAGAACTTTCTAGGTATTAGTGGACCTACAGCTTATAGGGGACTTCAAACCAGCACAAATTTAATCGTTTTAATAAAATGCCGGTTAATTGAGCCCATCAAGTTGCATAAAATTTTTGCTGCAAGGAACCTGACTAACCTCTTTGATATGAGCACCATTTGAATGCCTTCTATTGCATACTTAGTATATATTTGATAGCATGGCTCTGACGTTGTATGCCGGAAATCCCCTTGTTTAAAATATTATTGTTTAATAATAGTGCACAGTGCACACGAAGCAAACTACCTTCTCAACAACGATGAACGTAAGTTAATACAATTGTCATGGGTCTAATTCGACCCCATACCCTTCTGATTGATAGGCAGATTTTTTTACTATTTAGAGGAAAATTAGTTTTGGCAGCTGGAAATTAAAAAATCTGATGCCCGCATGCTTTACTTGTATAAGGGTGAGCCCAGAATACCGACCTCATATGATAGTAAGTCTTACCCGGTACCCGCTCAAAAATTTCTTCTTGCAATTCTACACTTCATCCAAAACTTTGACCCAAATCATATAAAATTTGGGATGCGCTACAGGCCCAAAACCGTCAAAAAAATAGTTTTTTCGAGGGTTTAAGTACCAAAAAAAAACTACAAATAATTTTGAATTTTTAAACATTAATCACATAAAATATTTGAAATACATTAAAAAATATTTTCGAAGTTCTACGATTGTCTGGACTGTTTTGTCAACCACTCCACAAGGTGACATTCAAGTATTGATGGGAAATTTTAATGCTGGTGTTGACTGTAAGAACAGTGGAATGAGCACATATTGGGCAGACACGGGATTGATCGAACACCTTATGAAAATGGAGAGTTGCTGACTGATTTGTGCGGTACACACAATTTAGTGATTGGAGGCACTCTGTTCCCACATAAAACGATCCATAAAGTCACGTGGGTGCGTGTATCCTAATGGAGTTTTCGTCCAAGTAGATCACATCATGATCAACAGATCTTGGCGTTCATCTCTCATTAATGTAAAAAGTAGACGACACATCGACTTGAGAACACCACATCACTTATTAGTTGATTACTTTAGATTGAAGATGCATGCTGTTCAGAGAAGCGGCGTGATGAAAATGCAAAAATATGACGTTGTGAAACTCAAAGATCTCGCAGTACAGAGTCGATTCACCATCGAGCTCCGAAATAGATATGAACTGTTATCTACTAGTAGTGACGATGAAGATACCAGTGAGGTGGAGTAAGGTTAAGGTTGGATGAAAATAAAGAAGTCTTACATTGATACGTGTGACCTAAGACAGACGGTCATCCAACCCCGGTCATCGAAAGTGGACAACCGACAAAACTTAAAAGATCCTTGATGAGCGAAAGACAATCAAACTTTCAAGGCTCCGCGTTCAACGCGTAAAATAAAAGCCGAGCTCCAACTTCAACACGATGCACTGCACCGCGCATCCTATCGTAGCCATAATCGTGATATCGTAATATCGTAAAATTCTAAACAACTATACAGAATCTCTAAAGAGCTTGCGAATCCGTTAAAATGAGGGTCCTACCTGTCGTGATAGGTAAGGACGGGAACATCCTGCATACTGAAAACGAGCATCTGCATAGGTGGTGGGTGCAATTCAACTAAGTTTTTCATAACGATGCAAACGATCTAGAGCAGCCCGTTAGCAACCAGCTACATCCAGCTCCAGTACCCGTCAGCATTAGTACAAGGATTAATGTCGAACCAACCAGTAGAGTGGAGGCCGAAGAAATATATTATCTTCTTTGAAAAATGAAAAAGCTCCTGGCGTTGATGGTATCTTTCCAGAATTCCTCAAAACTGATATAGAACTATCAACTGACATTCCCCATCCATTTTTATGTAATGTCTGCAACACTAACCTGCTTTCAAATGACTGGAAACATGGTTTCATAACAAAGATCCCGAAGAAAGGTGATATGAGTGACTGTAACAATTGGCGAGGGATCAAGCAGCAGTCTAGTCCCAGTAAAATTCTGAGGACAAATATTTTGAAAAGCATCAACGCAGTGCACGAACAGAACACGTAGGCTTTCGAAAGCACGTCTCCTGTGTCGACCAAATTTACACCCTCATCACGAATCATCATCGAGGAGTGTCTTGAGTGGAACCGACCAATGCACGTCGTTTTCAACTACTGTACGTCGAACCGACCACTGTACGTCGCTAAAACAGGACGCAATTTGGAAGAGTTTAAGCGATAGAGGAGTTCCAGCAAAAATTATTGATCTGATCAAGGA
>JXPH01011957.1:304-14590 GCA_001014845.1 Mochlonyx cinctipes
CCTTACGATCAGCAGGCAAAGACGCTATCCAATACTCTATCCAGTGCACGCATATGTCTCTCGCATATTTTCTAAATATTGGGTGTGTCATAATTATAAAATAGACTCAGATAAGTCGAACGCGTCCAAGAACAAGTTGCATACTTCGAAAAATTCTTTTAAGTCCTTTTCAAACATCAAGGGTGGATGCAAGTGTCAAAGTGACTTATAACACACAAAAAAAATCACATTTATTATAAGACGCCACGATCTTGACAGTTTTGACTTAGTTCACGAGTAGACGCTTGCGACTAGTAACAAAGGACTTAATGACGCACGATAAATTTCAATGTGTGTAAAAACTTGACACTAAACGTGAACCAGCCTCACGCGTCCACAGAAAAAATACATCACATTTATTATAAGAAGCCATGGTGGACAATTTTGTCTTAGTTCGCGAGTAGAAGATTGCGACTAGTTACAAGTGATACTATCTAGTCTCTCAGTTGCCAGCGTCCAAACAGATCCATTATAATACTCTAGACTTAAACTTTTCTAGTTTGAAGAGTTTACAAGTATGATTTGATTATTGTTTTGTGTCCGTCTACTGAGAATAAGTTTATTGGACCAATTTTCAATAGAAAGAAATTTAGGGGTGCCCGACTTACTTAAGAAGATGCAGGAGGGGGACGGAGATTTGTATGGGAGCCCATAGTAGGTTTTGGTCGATTAGGCACAAAATTTATAGGTTAAATTGGGACAATAATTAAGGCCCTTGACCAAAATTATCGCCATTTTGTTTGAATACGTAAGAATTTGTTTCTATTTTTCATTGAAATCACCTACATTTGTATGGGAGCCTATAGTAGGCTTTGGTCGAATGAGCTCAAAATTTATAGGCTGATTTTATACAAAAATTCATGACAGTGGCCAAAATTTTAGCCATTTTGGTTGAATACGTCAGAATTTATTATGCTTTTTCATAGAAATCACTCACACTTATAGCCCATAGTAGGTTTTGGCCGATTTGACTCAAAATTTTTAGGCTGATTTAAGACAATAATTGATGTCCATGACCAAAATTTCATCTTATTCGATTTTTTCATTCAAATCAGAAAAATTTGTATTTAGGCTCCCATACAAATTTTTCTTAGCCTTTGGCTGCTTAACACCAAAAACCATAAGGTCGTTAACATGAATATTTGAAAATTTTCCTGAAATTTTCAGTTCAATTTGTCAATAATTACGACCGCTATCATTGGAGAAAAAAATGCAGACAATCTACAATCTATTATCTACAAACCGACAAACCGACCTACGGACATCCAACCAATTTTGGTCGCAAATGATTTCTAGAGGTCCAAAACGTATTTTAAAAGTGAAATGGGTATGTTCGATTTTTTGACTAATTACTATTCTTTAACTTTTTTGTGAAAAGTTAAAGTAAAAACTAGTAGCTGGCGTCAGACATTTTCTTTTCCCAAAAGACAAAACTAAAACGCAACTACTAGGCAGAGATTAGATACAAAAATATGTGCTGTTTCGATGTAGAATAACGCTTGTTTTCTTGTTGACAATGCCATTAAGCCAAAAATGAGCATCATCGCTGAAGATGATTTTTTGATGAAATTCATGATTTTCTTCAAGTTTCAGCGCTTCAAATGATCACAAAAGGCTCCAGTTCTTGAGTTTATGGAGCCTTGGAGGCCATGATCTTTACCCCAAATTCACCACAATGTGCTTTGTTGAGAGATTCCCATTTGCTGTAGACGACGTGTAATCGACTGATTTGGCTCATTTTGAACAGAAACACTTACGGCTGTGATATTTTCGGTACTTCAACCTGTGCGTTGTCTCATTGCCACCGGAACATTCAATAGTGAATAAATTGGTTCGAATTTTTCTATCATAGCACGCATGGTCTGTCCTGTCAGGTGGGACGATTATTACGACTGAAAATTGGAGTAAGCCCTCTTAAAGCTGTGGCTGTGACCTCCGACTCAGAATATCGGTAGTAAAGTTTTAATAACGTTGCTTATTTGTCAACTTCACCGTGATACAAATGTAAACCTTGACTGACATTGACAGATCATACAAAAAAATTAAGAGTGCGTTCGTATTAAAATACAAATTTGTTATGTCCTTATTGAAAAACCCTTTAAAAGGCTTCGGCCGATCGGGCTCAAAATCAATAGGCTAGCTTGTAATAATAGTCTATGACCAAAATTCCAGACATTTTGGTTATTTTGATTTTTTTAAATTAAATCCATACATATTGTATGGAAATTCATAGAAGAACTCTTAAATCAAAAACAATTATCATGAGGTACAATTTTTCATAATTCTTGTTAAAGTTTCAGTGGCTCATCATCAAAATTAAATTTCGATTTTAAACCTAATGATTCGTGAAATTATTATTTTCTTATATTGTTGACGTTACTTTGAGTTGAATCAAAGTAATTTTATTTTAGACGATGATTTATCGAAATCGCGCTTATTACTGGAAAATTTGGTTCATCATCGTTTTCGGAACAGCCCCAGTTGAACGTCTATTAATCAATTTAATTTCGATCAATGATAATAATTTATAATGACGGCACGATTCAGCAAAATTGAAATATTTTTTTTCTTTTTTGTAAGCTTCTGGATGGGGCTTTGATTGTTATTGAAATGAAATTGAACATCTTTCACAAAATTTGTTATTAATTTTATAGCTGAGGCGTATTTAATTGGCATTAAAGTATATTGACATGCTGGCTGTTATCGAGATACAGAATTTTTTTCTAATAATGTTAAAGTTATAAAAAATCATACAAAACTCAAACCAAAATCATAAATATTTTCTGTGTACACAAAAATTCATTCTATTCTATTTAGATAAACGGAGTGGTTTTTATGATTTATGTTTCAGAGAAAATTGTGTATTTCTACATCTGTTGCAATTATGTTTTATTCACACAAATAATTTATTTTATCCACTTTTTCCCTACTGCCTGTGCTCTGTAACAACAAAATATAACGTTGTTTTGTGCGTTATTTTATTGTTCTATAATTCTTTATTTCCCATTTTCAATTTTTTTTATCGCCGCCTTTTTATGCGCCACCACATTCACCCAGTTTATTGCATAAAAAAGCAATGGGGTTCAGTTTTGGATTGTGAACGTTGTGTGAAAAGCATTCTGTTCAGCTTTTTAGAAGCAATAATATTCATTTAAAGAGAATTTTATAGTTTCACTTCATTTCATTGTATTGTTGCAACATTTTCCATTGAATGCTGTCCTGATGACCCAGTTTTATTGTACAGTAATTTCAAATTTTATAGAGTGACCGATTAAAATACTTGTTCTTGGACATTCATTCCAATTTTTTTTTGTTATGATTTGTGTGAACTGTGGCTAAAATGTAGTTCTAGTGTAACCAAAATTTTTATGGAGTACTGCTAACCAAAAGCTTCCAATCAGACAATTTTTTTATCCAGCTGAGTGGGGTAAATGCGTTGTAAAATGCTCATAACCTTTTAATTTATGGATGGATTTTCTTGTTCCAATGCTCAAAATAATTCCTTAGAAGTTTTCTCTCGATTCCAGATACAACTGATCAATTAAAGCTCTCCCTACCCCTCCCAATCATTGGTTTTAAAAAAATGCAACTGAGACACCCCAGAGCAGAGGTTTGAGATGTTCTTGCCTAGATTTAATCAATACCCAAGTTTATTCTATGCTTATGGTTTAGGGTCTATACTCTATGCATTCCAGAACTTTTTGTTCTTAATTTTTACGTAGATTGAATATGAAACTATCTCAAGCACGAAGTCAAAACTTATTGTGTAGCCGGGTAAACTAGCTTGCGGTGACCTTTCGGTCTGGCGATAGCCGCATTTATTAATGCGCATGGACATCCAGTTTTTTGCTGAGAAATCTGGGAGTTGGTTTATTTTGTGCAGATTAGTTTTGTTTCTGCTTAGAATACGTAAGTAGTGGGACCTCGTTATATGGCCATAAAACAGAAGCTCATATACCCTGTCACAACCCCTTTGCAGAAGCTCTTAATCTAAGGACTACGCCAATCCCGAAGGAATGTCCTCGACTTGTTCAAACGACTAGTTCGCATATAAAATAAACAATATGATTTGTTTCTAGAGGGACCTAATACAACATAATATATTCTAACTAATTCTAATTTAGTGCACTAACCCTTAATCACTATCGTTGCGGCCGTTTGAAACTCCAAATCTAAATGCAGCAAAATTACCTCGATATACACTGGAGTCAAAAGTACCTTACGAAAATATGTTCAATCTGAATTAAAATAAAAGCGCCGCTACTCCAATTCTCCCACAGCAGCATTAAGCGATATATTATGCAACGCCAAAGAGCATAACTTGGCAGGAGCTCCAATCAATATCTGATTACGAACGCGTCTCTCGATTGCGAAAAGAGTGAAATAATTCGGTAGAATTTTTCATCATATATTCTACAAAGTTGTAGCACAGACCACGAAAACAATTGAATCCTTTGTACCAAGCACTTCTAGAGTTCTTGAGTCAAATCAAAAACGGAAACACTGATTTGCATAAAAATTTGATAGAAGGAGTTTTTAAAAAGAGGGGCACGAGACTTATTTATTTTTTAACTCAATTGGAAAAAAGTTTCTGCTGGCTCCCATACAAGTCCGGTGATTGTTAGTTTGTTGACAATATTTTGACGCACGTAAAAACGCAAAATTCGATTTGGGTGAAAGTATGGAATGAAGGAGTTTTTAATAGTGCAACAAGACGCATTGATTTTGAGTCCAATCAAACAAAGGCTTTTAAAATTTTATCGATAAAATCTCTCAGAATCCGACATTTTTGAATGAAACCTTTTAAAATTTTGGTCATGCACATTGAACAACAATTAATAACAAATTTATTTCTGCCAATTTGGAGCCTAATCGGACAAAGGCTTCTGTTGTAAGTTTGTGTTACTTGACTCAAAACCGTGAACTCGAATTTGGCTGTAAATTTGGCAGAGTCTGTTTAAGTAGTAGTGCAACGAGACCAATTGAATTTGAGCCCAATCGGACAAGGTTTTTGTTGGCTCCCATACAAATTTTAGTAATTTTAGCGATAAAATCGCTCTAACTCCGACATTTATGAACCAAATTTTTTTATTGAAATTTTGGTCATGAACATCAATTAATACCAAATTCATTTCTGCCAATTTTAAGCCCAATCGAAAAAAGGCTTCTGTAGGCTTCCATACAAAAATTCGTCATTTCATCGATAAAAATAATATGAATCACACAATTACTATAATCAAATCTTTTGAAATTTTAGCTAAGATTATTATTTGGTATCCAATTTATGCCTACCAATTTTTAGCCCAATCGGGCAAAGGCTTCTGGTGTTTCGTGGAGGTCTGTATAAACTTCGGCTGACTTTTATTGAATAATTTTAGGCGTTTTGACCACATTTCTCATTTAGAGTGCAGCATGCTGAGATGCTCTTTGGAGAAGTTTTACAAATACAGAATAGCTTGCAGTGTTTTTAAAGTTCTGCCTGCACGGTATGTGTTCAATTTACATGAATGACTTATTTGTTCGGGAGTCTTTTGCGAGAACCGTAAACATTTTAATGCCACGATTTTGGACGGAGGGCTTTNTCTGCCTGCACGGTATGTGTTCAATTTACATGAATGACTTATTTGTTCGGGAGTCTTTTGCGAGAACCGTAAACATTTTAATGCCACGATTTTGGACGGAGGGCTTTTGCAATTCTTTTAGAGAAGAGAGCGTTAGAGTTTATAACTCTTTGCCAGCAATCACGTCAGTGTAAAGGATTTCGGCTGCAGTGCTGGAATTCATCTAAAGTAGCTACTCAGCACCAGCACACTACTTATACCATTTTATTTATTTTTAACTATGTTGAAATTACGGAAATATAAATACAAATACAAAATCGTAGGCTTCCATACAAGGTTGACATTTTTGTACCAAAAATGATGAATTTTTATAATGAAACGGAGTGATGTCATCAGTAATCAGTACGTCCTCTCTAATGGTACCCGAAGACTATTAGTCAGAGCAACGTTAGGAGCGGAGGCATAGAAAAAACTCTATAGAATTTAAAGTCACGGTGCCGGATTGGGCCGGTTCTTTTAAAAGAAAAGTTAAAGCAAAAGTCCTAAATAATAATAATAATAATCACTCCTGTAATTTTTTGAGTGAGAAAAAAACTGCGCATTAGATAGGTAAGTTTATTAGTTACAGAAGTTTTATGAAAAACTGATCAGTTTTCAGCTTTGAAACATTAGCTTAATATTTGGGTAATTGAAAATATTAGTTAGCCATTTATATGTTGGACGTTGTGAAATTTTACTCTAAACATATTTTGGTCGGTTTTAATTCAATTTAATTTCCAAATCGTAAATTTGTCGCCATCTGGTATATCAAAATTTGTACTCACCTCACCATCCTCCACTAGCGTCGAGTCACTAGAATCTATATTGTTATCTGTCCTTGAATTTGAACTCATGTGACCTGATTCCAGCCATAGTTTTTTCCAATCTGTGTCTTGTAAATTTGATTTATTATCTGCAAAGAAAAGAGGGAAAAATGCGAATAAATTACAAGATTATGTATAAAGTACGAGGCAATGTGTACACGCTTTGATGTATACTTTTTCACATTTAAAGAGCAGAGTTGAACCGAGGAAAACGGTTAGTTTTGTTGAGATCAAATTTTGAGCCACCCTTACTTCTAATATGTGCAATATCCAAATTTAATATAGACTTGTGAGCTTTCCTTATACTACGCTTATACGATGAAAACATAATTTATCGGAAAAGTTCGTAAACATTAATTATGAATCTTGCCTTTTGTAAGAAACTCAACAACAACAGAAAAAATAACAATAAATTGATGTGGGAAGTATTAGAAGACGGAGATGTATCCACATCCTTGGAATTTAATTAAGTTATTTAGTAATTAAGTGAAATTGATGGCGTGTCCCAATAGGCTGGTTACTAACTTTGCTTTTATGTTAATGGAGGCGATAAAGTAATCACTGAAAGGTGTTTCGAAATGCGAGATTTTCGTCTTATTATTGATAATGAAAGCGAAAGATGTTCTATTCTGGGTGGAGGGATCTTTTATTTATATTTTGATGGGTTTAAATATAATGAAAAGTGGAATTCTTCTGCTTACGATAAAAAAAATCATAATAACTTTACACTCACTTACACCACGAATTGAGCAAATTATGGAAAAAGAGCGGAGAAAATTAAAGTTAAATGCTTTTCATCTCGGTTTCCAAGAAAATTTAAATCGAAAGAGCCGGGCCGATCTGGGCTCATGACTATAACTTCTATATTTTTCCATGCCTCTGCTTTTAACTCACTTCGGCTAATTAAGGATACCATTTGGGGGTATGTCACTGCGTTTTATTATTAAAATTCATCATTTTTGGTATAAAAATGTCAATGGGAATCCACAGAAGCCTTTGTCCGATTGGGCTAAAAATTGGAAGGGATAAAATTAATAATCTTGGCCAAAATTTCAAAAGATTTAATTACTTAATGTATGATTTATATTGTTTTTAGAAAAGAAACCTTTGTCCAATTGGACTCTGAATGGGTCACGTAGTTTCATACTTCCTCGAAATATTCAGTTCGAACGGAAAAATCACCAAGGAGTTTTCTTGGGACATAGAAAAATTTGAGGAGAAACAAATAAGATAATTCCAGAAACCATATTTTAGCTCATCAAACTATCATTAGTTTTTGAACATGAAGTCATTTTCTAGGGAAAAGAATTAAAATAAAAAATTATAAGAACTAAAAAAAATAGTTTAGCTATGTGAACAAAAATAAATCCTTTTCGAAAAAGAGGCCATATCTGTGCTCTGGACCTTCTAACAGTCTTTAAATTGAACTAACAATAATAGTTCGAAGCTCACCCTAAAATGAATAGTGTAGTGGGTCAATTTTTGCCTGGATTTCGGTGAATTGAACTAAAATTGAAGTTATCATTGCGGATCACAGGAGCGCCGAATCGCACAAACACCTAGCTGACTAAAAGAAGTTCGCCCGAATTTGGTCGGAAATGATTCCTAGAGGCTCAAAACGTGTTTCAAAATTGATTTGAGCAATTTTCATTTCTGGCTTAATCGCATGACTTTCACTTTTAGAAGTTAAAGTAAAAAACAGACCTTGAATAAGTGAAATACTTATGACAAATGGCCCTTCAATTCTTCACTTTCTTTCATGAACGAAGAAAAAACTTGCTCTAAATTATTCATTGAAATTTCTTTTTATTTTTTTTTCTTCTTTGAAGCAGCAGCAATTCATAAATCATAAACAACAAATTAACATAAATATTGTCAAAAAAAATGTTTTGCCTTTCAGAAATGTGTTCAAGAACTGGAACAAGATGAAATAAAATGTCTGCCATATATCATTTCCTTTTGATAATAACTTTCTTCGTGACTTGATTCAACATGACACGAATCCCTTCACAATTCGGATACAAAATTTCATCTTTTAGCAATGAAGATTTTTTCTGGTATTTGGATCGCGAAAAACCCAGGAATGAGGGAGTAGGATAATTAATGTATATTGGAAATTAACACATCACTACATCTGCTACTACAGCCAGTAATTTTTCAGCACGACGAACGTACGATTTGCAAAGGATGGACTGTAACAAATGAAATTGGTGCAAAATCGACACAACCTTGTTGAGCTCAGATCTAGTTTATGCGAGTGGTCATTCAATTTACACTGCCCTGTAATTGCCGACACAATCTTGCACAATCTATTCCTGGACTAATTACATATTTTGCAAAATATATTATGAGTCTATGTAGATAAATCTTAGCATCCATGTAAGTATTTAATGACTGCCAATACACCAGTTACTCCCTGGCAAACCAGTCATCGATTTCAGATGAGAACCATCTTCGCAAAAGGTTCACAACAGGACCAGGTGATTGGAAATGCTTCTTCCCAGGACGAGCTAGAGAATCCATGTTTACAGACATGGTTTTTGTATTTTCTTTAATATTATTAGAGATTAAATAAACATTAAGGTCGTTGTTAAATCCATTCAAGCCTTAAATAAATTTAATTTTTCATTTTGATCAAAAATTAGTGCCCTAGCGCCGTTAGAGTGCACTAGGCCTCGACTCTAGCACTAGAACAAATGGCTATACATTTCTTGTTGTAAGTTAGCTCAATGCAATGATTTGCATAAGGTAAAATAGCTAAAACTTCTGCCTAAAAGACAGAAATATGAGAACCCAAGTATATTGAAATCTCTAAATGAGGTTTGGAGTAGAATACTCCATGCCCGGAGCCATCAGTAAACAGACTAGAGGACCTATAGCATTTATAACTGAGTTGGATACCCAATCTTTCCTGGTAGGAAAAATAACTTTATAGTTATCAGTAACTATCGAAGTCAAGACTTGATCATGTGGTACAAGAATGAAAGGCATCTTTTTACAAGACGACCCCATATTTTATTATCTCCATCAACTCCATCTGAAGTTTATGAAGATGGCTTTCAAAGTTTAACGTGAATATTCTGCGTAACCAGACTCTCGTGTATTTTTTTTGCAATTTAATATATAAAGGTCAGCACTGTTTAAATGGCAGCTGTAGAGAAGTACTGAAGGCACCTGTCCATACAGCCCAACCTCCTTAAATGTTTAAGTTTAACCTGTACAGAAGGCTGCGCTTTTTTCACCAAACAAGGCAACCATATATGGTTGCCTTGCTTGACCTATAGGTCAAATAAAGCCAATGAAAATGATTGGGTTTAACATCCAGTTCCTCCCGGCAATACGACGAGCCTGTTCTATTTTCCAAGTGTTGAGTCCAGTTTAGTTTATTATCCAGAATAACTCTCACATACCTCACCTCACTGGCCATTGGAATTTGTTGCTGGAATTTATTTTTCTACGCCTTATAAAAAGAACCAGTTAGATTTAGTGAGATTAACTGAAAGGCTCACATCCTGACACCATTCTTCAACGGTCTGCAAGAAATTAGTGTGATTTCTAACAAGCTGAGGTGCAATAGAAGGCGTAAGTAAATTTAAAAAAATCAATCTGTGATCAGGCTGAGACTCTTCTGGAGACATAAGCTAGTTTGAAATATACAGAAAGAGCTTAAAGTGATCTGTAAGAACTCGGCTTTTATTTTTACTTTCTCCCTTACCCAGACCAGATTTTACGGAGCTGTCACAATGTCTGATTTGATTCTGCAACTCCGTCCGTGATTAAAACACGATTTTTGATATTAAAATAAAGTTAAAATATTCCAGTAAGTACGGATACTATAGTAAATCGTAGGGTACCCTGAAGAATATTTATTTGAACAGCTAGGTGGGGAGAAACTTGTTTGACCGAAACAACGCAACGTCTTGTTTAAGAAAAGCAAAATCTTTAGTGAGAAAAATCAATCTCGAATTTTTTTGCTTGAGACAAATAATTTAAGAATCAGTCCAAAAACAGCTGAGATTAATACCTTGAAAAATTTTGCTGCCGAATTGTCTCTTATGCTACCCATTTTTCTAATTAAAGCTGCCCATTTGCCAATTCTGTTACCCAATAAATAATAAAAATAACAAGGCCTATAGGCTATTGCACCTTATTGGGACCAGTCCTCATATTTCATAGAACTTTGTAGGTATTAGTAGACCTACAGCCTATAGTGGATTCCGCACCACCACAACTTTTATGCAAAATAAAATTTCATTCTGCTGCCGAATTGTCCACACTGTTGCCCACTTTTTAAATCTGCTGCCTTTTTTACCTATTCTGGTTGCAAAAGTAGCTTCTCAAATTTTTTATGAATATTGTTTTTGTGCCAAAGAAACTCTCTTTTCATAAAACGACAAATTCATGACTGAACTTCAAATAACTTGTCTCTATAACTAAGTGTGCAATTTTAACATTGTTAGTGGAAAGAAGAAAAATAAATTAAGTACTCTATATAAAATAATTCGCAAATAAAGAATGATAAATGAGGCTAAATTGCGCCAATTTTCCTCTAAACATTTTGCAGACAAACCAATTACTTATCACGATTCTTTGCCATTCTTGTCTTAAATAAAAGTGCTAAAAACAACATCTCAGACTCGTACTCTGTACACAATGGCATGTGGTATGCACTTCTCTTCTACAGTATCTAAATCCAATTATCTTATCTGTGAACAATAAATATAAAAACAAATAGGAATCTTTAAGAATCTCTCTTTCGAATAAAAAAATTGGTAAGCGACGAAGCAGAGCAGGAAGAAAATCTCATAAAAGATTTTCTTGCATTCAATGTTGTAAAATAAGATAGGAAGAATGAGGCATGTTGGGGAAGGTACAAAAATTGAATGACATAATATCTATTTTAATTTAAATTAAAATATATCCTTTGGAACATTTTATACTTCGTACCTCATGATGATGAGAACAATTTGAGCTTATAATAATATCGAATATTATTTTTGGGTGAATTTAATTTATTCGTTTCCTATTCAATATTTTTTTTTTACTTCTCTCTGGAGGAGCAGAAGTCTTGTAATCGCTAAAAATGCAGNTCAATATTTTGTTTTTACTTCTCTCTGGAGGAGCAGAAGTCTTGTAATCGCTAAAAATGCAGAACCAAAAATTTATTTAAAAAACACTTTTGAATCCCATGAAAATTTGAGTGGAATATTGATTGGACTATGTACTGTGTATGTTTTTCTGTTTTTTACAGTTTCGGTAAGAGAAACTTAAATCTACAACACCGATCGTAAGCAAAATGGGCGAGTGATTCTACTATAAGGATTTTATTAAATCTCATTCTTGATTTGTCGTTTTTAAGAGTGTCAAAACTACTCGTAGCAAAAATATTTCTAAGTACTTACCAGAAGTACTTACCGATCTATATATCTAGACAGAAAAAAGCATATTTGTTCAGTAGCTGAAGACTTGGTGGTTTGATCCATAGAGCTTCTGCCAGACCTTGGGGCCATCGATTGTATAATTCACGGCTAGGGTGGAAAATCACTGTCTAACTGAGCAAAAATGCAGTTTTCTTTCAGAATCTAGTAGATATGATTGTTTGTAAACTACAAACGATGTCATACATTCAACCCTTGTTTCTGAACAAAAAGCTGATAAAATTTTGTACAAGCCGTGAAAAATGAGCGCTTGCTTAAATCACTCTCAAAAACGGTGTCCTTCCCTAAATTTGACAAAATTTTAATTTAATGTATGCGTTGTTTGTAGTAAGTTTGACCTTTTGTTCAATAAGATAGTGATATGCCACCAAAGACACCTGTAAGTCTAAGGACGGCACTGAGGTCTAGCTTCTGCCTATCAATCCAGAAGGTGTAGGTATTTTTTGAGTTGTCGATATGATAAATCGTTTTGTTGAGTTCAAGTCTTCATAAATAATTGAGAATCGAAGCGATTCCCGACATGAACGATCGAGCCATGCAATCAATACTACTTATTCGCATTAGTACTATGCATTCGCATTCTGCACCACTCATCGGTCTACAGGAGCTGGGGCATCCCATACAAATGTACATAAAAAACGAAACGAATTGAAAATTCCATTTACAGGCTATAAAATAGGAGAATACTATGGATAGAGGAAAATTTCAGTTCAAAGCTTTTATAGAAAAATTAGTCCATGCAAATTATGGAAAATTTCAGTTCCCGAAAATAAAAATCTATTTTTAGAAATTAAAAACTGTTTAGTTTTCGCGGGAATTAAACTCAGAACCTCTAGCCTTAAAGTATTTATTGTCCGAGCTTTTAACCACTCGGACACNTGTTTAGCTTTCGCGGGAATTAAACTCAGAACCTCTAGCCTTAAAGTATTTATTGTCCGAGCTTTTAACCACTCGGACACACCTGGTCATAACTATTCAGGTTTCAAAATTATACAACTACAGAACTGGTGAATTGAAAAAGTAGATCTAATAATGTATAATCTAATAATTTCTAGTCATTGTATTGAAATTTTCAGTTCCACACTTTTTTGTTATTTTCTCTAATATGAATTATAGCAAATGATAGTTTAAAGCTCAAACTTACATTTTTAAATGGTTGAATGGAAAATACTGTTCTAAAAATTTTGTCTGTTTTAGGGTCAAACTGTTTTAGGAACTGTTTTTGGATACTTATCAAATACTTATATTCCAATTTTCCGATCATTAGAACTAAAGATTTCTTGAAANAAAAATTTTGTCTGTTTTAGGGTCAAACTGTTTTAGGAACTGTTTTTGGATACTTATCAAATACTTATATTCCAATTTTCCGATCATTAGAACTAAAGATTTCTTGAAAAATCCGATAAGTTTGTATGGGGCCCCCAGGCCCCATGGTCTGATTCGACCCATTAAAAAAACATTAAAATCCCATGTTTTCATAATTCCGTCAGGAAAATTTATGCTATTTTTATTCAGCCTGGAAAAAATCACCAGGAAAAACTCGCGTGGAAAGTCGAAACAAAATTGTTCGTAAACACACAAGTTAAAATTTGTTCACGTATTGACGACACAGCTTCACAAGCGTTAGCACAATGGTAGTGCATGTGCTTCGTATGCGAGAGATCTTGTGTTCGAATCTCAGTCCAGCCAACAACTTTTATTCATTTAATATTTTTAATTAATTTCAATAAATTTTCCTGTGGCCTGGAATTTCGAAGTCTTGAAGACTGGCACAATAGTTGCCAGTCTTCAAGACTGGGAAAAATTCCTGATAATTTTTTATAGCGTAGGGTTTTTTGACATTTATTCAAGATATTGGCAGTCCAGAAATGTTTGGTACGTCTTACTAGTCTCTTATTATCTCTTAAAATCTGGGAAAATTTTTATTCTCTTTTCACTTAAAAGCATTTTCCTTATCGCTAACACGACCGGAAAATGAAGGTCTGCGTGTTTTGTAATGTCTGCCACATTTATTTATTTATTTGTCTATCAGAGTGAATTATAATTATGGTGTGAAAGTTTTTTTTTCAAATTTTTTTTAGCAAACTTGTTTCGGAAATAAAGAAAAAGAATATAATTTTAATTGAGAAAAATAAGTTTTGTGTCTCAATACAGTTTCACAGAAAAAAGACGCTTTATATACATTCCACCTATCGATAATTATTATCAGCCATTTTTATCGTATTCTAATCCTTCAATAATTCTAAAACGTGCTCAAGACACGCCATGTGCCACCAGGTACAACAGAAATAACCATGTGAAGCAATCCCATGAGATTATTCAACTCACGTTGAGAAAGGGGAACGGAAAATAAAAAAAAAATATTTCAATTTTTCCTTTTGATTA
>JXPH01011962.1:5256-17587 GCA_001014845.1 Mochlonyx cinctipes
AGCTGCTACTGTGTTTGTTTGAACTAGATTGTTGATTTTCAGTTTGTAATAAATCTGTATTGTCAATATTTCTATAAATAGAACACAGTCCAGTCAGTCTGTGATACATACACCTACTACCATCTACAATTATATAACATATGATTGTGGTGGTATATGTGTGTATGTCAGGTTAGTCAATGAGCTGGTAGGTAACTCATTAGCATAACCATTAAAGTTGTGGTTGTTCGGAATCCACTATAAGCTGTGGGTCCACTTATACCTAGAAAGTTCTCTGAAATATGAGGACTTGCCTGGTCCTAATAGAGTACTTATAGGCCTTATTATTATATTATTATATTATACTTAACAAGATGCTCCTTATCCATGTGGACTGTGCCCGGCTATTCACAATCCTGACTTAGGGCACAGGTTGAAAGAGTGAAAGAGGACCGACACAATCAAGCTTCTAAAGGACTTGACCTTATACGCCTATCGACGAATGAAAACTACGATGTCCAGAAGCATAGTTCGGTGCATTCAAGCACCAATGTTGTGGGACTCGTTTCAAAAGCATGTTGTTGGACAAAATGCTATAGTGTTGAAGTTTATTGCTATAATGTGAAGAATTTTGGTTTCGGTCTGAATAAGTGTATTCAGTTTGTGTCTAGAATTACATGTACATAATCCTATTGAAAATACGTGCCACCTAGTATTTTTAAAATGCATTATTTTCGTTGTAGATACGTTGTAAATCCGTTGTTGCACATATTTTTTTTAAATGATGGTATGCCTTCACAAATCACTTGAGATGATCAACAACCGATACTTCACCGCGATCCATTTTTCTGGACATCTAAGTATTTATTCGTCTATGATACGCCATGCACTAAGTGCATGCTCAGGTTCACGGAGTTAAGATGCCCGACTATATGGCTAAATCGTCCAAGAGCTATTAGTTTCCCAAAATTTCAAAAGAAGCCTTTGTCCGATTGGGCTCTCATATGAATGGATCACGTGGTCTTATCAAATGAATATTTTATCCAAAATTTCAGCTCGATCGGACAAACGTCCAAGAGTTTTCTTGAGACTTTGGAAAGTACGGACAAACGAGAATATATATCCGTCTAGACGGGTTGCTCAACCAACAGACAGACGTTACCCTAATTTTAGTCGGAAGTGATTCCTAGGGATCCAAAACGTGTTTTAAAGTTGATTTGGGTGATTTTAATTCTTGAAACTAATGCATGACTTTAACTTTTAGAAGTGAGAGTAAAAAACAATTGGGACCTCGAGAAAAGTGGCTCCAAAAAAAAAGTAAGTTTGTGTGTCTGTCGTTTGTCGGTCTGCCTGTGTCCTTGATAACATGCGTTCTCAACGGATTTGGCTGAAGTTTTATGTGAAGGTTTTTCTCAACAAAAATAAGGGCGAGTTTGTTAATGGGCAAAATCGGACCATAGGGGTCTGGTGGTCCTCGTACAAACTCATCAGAATTTTCCAGTAATCTTTAGTTCTAATAATCGAAATGATCTTAAATTCGGAAAATAAGTTTTAACCATGTATCCAAGAACAGTTTGTAAAAAAGTGTGACCCTATGACATCGGGATCTGAGTGCTACTCCTTGGTACCAGAAACTTCCAGAAATTTTAAATTCTAGTGATCGGAATGAGCTCAAATTTGGAATATAAGCTTTTGTTAAGTATACAAAAACAGTTCCTTAAAATGTTTGACCGTGTTACAACGGGACCTCAGGGCCCGTTTTCACCAGTAACTTCCACAATTCTTGAGTCGTTTTTAAAATAGGTTGTTAAGCGTGACCCTCAGCTTAGGCCTCCCAAGGTAAAGACATTTAAAAATAGCCAAATAGAGATGCGGATAAACGATAGGTTTTCTAATTTTTACTCGCTCAATCACAAATCGTGGGTAAATATTCACAACTAGATTTTTGAGTTGCTTTTCACCTTATTCAATATGGTGGTGCTGAACTGTGTCTAAGAGGTAGGTCATTTCGTATTTCGGAGCGCCATTTGCTTCAGTATTGTTATACTTTGCTTCAATATTGTTAAATAAAGAACTGCAACTCTGATCTGAATATAGCTTCAACCAGCATGGAAACGTGCCAGGTGTTTTTTGATATTTCTCTGCTTTTGTTACTTTGTGGGTTGTTCACAAAACAAACAAACAAACTTCTGGTGACACTTCACTGGGACTTTTTCTGTGGATGTGCTCAATCCAATCATATTTTCTGCTACACATCTCAAAATTGATACCTTTTGTTATGTTCTTTGCACAGCTCTTCATTTGTAATGCGGTGAGGCCAAAAGATTCGTAAGATCTTGTGAAGATAACAGTTGACGTTGATTTGTATTTTTGCATAATAAAGAGCCTATAGAAGGGTTTAGAAAAATTGGTGTCTACTTTTAAAACCCTCATAACTCTTACGTATCAGGAATATAATTTTATGGCGAGGTACAGCAATTTTTTTTCAATTCAATCCGTATGCATTTTCTATCCAGGGAGTCGGATTTTGTAACCGATGAACAGTTTATACAGTGGAGAGCACATCCCAACTGATTGTTTTGCTATATGACGATTTGTAAGATGTTGATTGATGATGTTGGACGCCTGTGGCCTAAAACTTGTCTGTTCAGGAACCTATCACCACTACCATACGAGCCAGAATCATCTTAGAGGTTAATATACGCTTTCAGGACCTAGGCAGTCATATTATCATTTATCAACTCCAGCTGATTTGCAAAATTTGAAAGCTCGGATAGTGACAATGATATTGGTTCTTTAGGTGAACCTATTGTAATTGGGAGCTGTCTCCATCAGTTTGCAGGGTTAACATTTTAGTACGCCACTGATCTTCAACATTGGTTATCAGCAACCCGTTCTTATCTTTTGCTGGGAACGTTTCTGCTACGGTTAATAATATTGTGTATGTCATCCCGGTATATTATTATACTGCCGCAGCAGATCCTGCATACAAAAAACACATAGCAATTTTACTATCATGTATTAGGTAATTCGACGTCCTTTTTTAGTAGTGATTTTATCATTGTTGGTAAATCGTCAAATTTTCTTGTAAATTTACTTTCAAATGATAGAAACTGATGAAATTATTAACATTTGGGAGCAGATTTAAAAGAAATTTCAGCAATTTACTAACAGCGAAAAAATTACTATGAAAAAAGGACGCTGAATTATACCTATCACGTGATAGTAAATTGGTATTTGTTTTATGTGTGTGTTTGCCTGGCATTAATGAATTAGTATAATTTTTTAGTCTCTTATCTATTACATTACATGTATCATTTTGCGTTCATCAATATTTTGAGCCAATTTGAATTTTTTTACACTGTCCCGCCAATCAATAAGCGACCACGTTACTTTTTTACTTTTTGCCTTATCCAATAATGATACTGAACTGTCTCTAAGAGCATAGGCCGTCAGTAAAAACTCACTATCTCGTACGCTGGATCTTACTTCAAGTTCCATATGTAAAACAAAGAGCTGCCACTCTGAAAGTCTGAACTGCCTAGACAATAACTTCCAAGACCATGTAAAATAAGATATAAAATCTTGTTTTTGATATTTCTCTATGCCGAATTTTTCCTCACAGCTTTCTAAAATTACCTTCACTCCTGTAGGATGTTATTTTGTTTCACCAATATAATTCACATATATTGGACGTTGAATATATATTTCGATAATAAAAAGAGTAAGTCATGCTTCACACAGAACGTCGGCCAATTTTATTTCAATTTGAAAATTGATCAGAACTCCCTATTTGCAGAAAGTCTAGAGATTAAAAATTTGTGTATCCTCTTTAGAGACTTGCCGATGTTTAAAAGAGGAAACATTCTCTGTCATTCAAAATTCAAATTGCAAATTGCTCTTGAACATCCCTGTGTACCTGATTCAAGATGGTCAATATTAAAAGCAAACATTCTTTGATGTGCAACATGCTTTATGGTGGAGCTGCCATACATTCAACATGTAATATATGTCCATGTCCTACGTGTATGAATAAGAAATGAAAATCCATGTTAAGTACTTAATGTATATATATTTTCACAACATCATTATTCATCAACAGCATCATCAACATTTAGTTCAGCCTTCCTCTCGACTCGACTATTTAAAAAAAAAAAACAAACTCATTAAATATTAATAATAATAATATATGTAGTTTAATGATATACACCATCACTACAACAATCATAGTTATTATTATTATCCTTTTTACACGTGCAAACAAAAACACAGTTGCATATTTATTTACTATTAGCCTTTGAAGAAATGCAAATTATAACGATGACAACAAAACTGCAGCAATTATAGTTAAATTCTTGCAATTAAAAATTCTTTATTTTCCAAGTCCTCACCCAGCCCCTACAACAATAACCGGGTTGTGTTCTATGTTATGTGTAGAAAAGCGCTTGACCCACATTAATGATATTCAAACGTGAGTTCTATTATCATCATTTGTTAGCAATTATACACATACGTCATCATAGTGTAATCACAGACCAGGAAAATAATGTCAATGCAAAACTAGATAACTTAATGATTTACCACTGAATATAAATGTGTCCAGGACTCGCTTATAATTTGGCTTTAATAAAATACCAATAATGTTGTTTTGTTTTTGATCTATAAACTAAACACTTTTATATTGTTGCGATCACGGCGTTAACCCCATACATAGTGTAGCATACACCAACATAAAGCACGAACAGCGATAGAAAGACGGAATTCAACGATCTTTACGCATCACTAGTGCGAAATGTTTAATAAAATGTAAATTTAGTTTTTGATGAATAAAGATTGAGTTGAGTTAGTTGTTGTAGAGCAGAAAATAAAGGGTTTTTTATTTGAATTTTTCCTTTTCGCTTCTTCGCTATACCAACCCGGTGACCATAGTGCAAGTGGGCCATTCGCAGCAACCGTGGGAAACCAGGACCCCACAGTCCGACAGCAAGCTTCCGTTGATTGATTTCCGGGCTGCCGTCTGTCTGTCTGCTGTGGTGCTCCAATGGTTGATCATCGCAGCTAATTGACCCAGGGACCTGCAGCCAGTATTGCCGTAAGACGTCCACAGGGATCCTTCAGCCAGACTTCGTCGGTAACGCCGTCAGCCATCAGGACAGGTTTGTGTGCATACACCGCTGGCAAGCTCAACCACTTTGGCCGGCCCCTGACGACCGCAACGCCATAAAATTAGTCACCGTTATGGGGCAGATGGCTCTGTATGGATCAATCCTAGGCCATACAATTTTCAAGGCCCAACCTACACTGTGGAAACCCCGCTGCTCTGCTTCGCTATTTAGCCTGTATCGTTCAGCCCGACGGTACTTAATCCGGGTCCGGATCTACAAAACGCAACAATATAATTTTTGCAATTATGCTTAAAATTGTTTACATTCAATCATATCCGAGAGGATGCTATGAGAAAGCCATAAGGATGCCGTGAGTATTAGGGTGGATCAATTTTATACGGTGGATGTTCAAACACCGAATGTCAAAGCTGGCGCCCAATGCGAGTCAAAGTTTACTAATGCCAGTAAATTTTGAACCGGTGAAACGCTTCAAGAACGACATTTTAAAATTTCCATAAAAATCAATAGCACGGGACCACGACACAACTTTGCTGTGGGAGTCGGCTTTGTCATCCAGCGTTTGAAAATCCGTTTCCGGTTTTTTCTAAGAATTTTTTGGTTTCCCCAAATTTCTCAAAAATTTAGAATTTCAAACTCTAGAAGAGACCCAAGTATTTTTTAACTATTTTATATATTATGGGCAAACTTAAAAAAATGTAATTGAAAAACTTTCGAAAAATTGTCTTTGTACCGGGACTGGAAAATTTTAGACCAGTGGCCTAGCCTAGCTATGCGCACCATTTTAAAAATCCAAAAATAGGGGCGCTATGGGGACCAAGATGTTACTTTTTGTGAGGAGGATAGAAAGGGTTCTCTTTAAAGCATTTGCATTTTCGTCAGATCGATCCAGGATCTTCTCTTTTCTTATTTTACCGCAAGTCAAATATAGAGGACATATCATAGTCTAACTATGAGCCAACAAGATTTCTCCAGAATCCTTATTTTACATCCAAGTACCTCTAACAATAATAGTAGAACAAATTTATAGGGTATGATCAAGTTGTGGTAGTAGTTTTAGATGCCCTACATCAGAATCAGAGCGTGAAATAGAGTATGGTGGAGAGTACTGACCTCTTACGACGTGAAGTTTTTGATTTTTTTTACATTAGCTGTTTTCAAAAACGTACTACATTAAATTGCTCGTGAATTACACCAGAGATATTTTATTCAAAGGGATTTGAAAGAAGGTAAATAAAAAAACCCAATATCATTTTAAGCATCTGGTGCCACACTATGCCAACATAAGTAACGAATTCAACATAGGGCATTGTTCTGTCTTTATGCAAATGATTAAACTAAAAGGCGCGTTACGTAGTGTTGATATTATAACTAAGATAGAGACGTTATATTGACGACCGGGTGGTTGAGTGGTATTATCCATTTTTACGGTGTAGAAATTTTTTCGGGGATACAGGCATATCCTCATCTATTATTTGAGTGGTGGAATCTTAGAGGACACTATAATAGTATTATTTTATTTGTGATTCTCGATTTAATTAAGATCACTTTCAAAATAATATCTCTGATTATGCTATGCCAAAAACTGTTATTTTTTTGATAAAACTATTACCAAGTATGTCAGTTCTTACGAGTATTACTGTAACGTTTATTCAAAAGTCGTTTTGAAAAACAAAATCTTCCACAGTTCTGATAATGTAAGTCAACTTCTATCAGTTTCTAACAGGCACTGGTAAACTTTGAACCGGTGGTGCGCATGTGAAAGTCATTTTAAAAATACAAAAAAATCAGGGTAGCTATTGGGACCAATATTCAACTTTTTGGTGTCCACTGTCCATACCATACTCCTGAAATTGACACATATCGACTCCCATCATCAGAAGAGGGAGTGAGATTTTTTTTGACAAACGACTTTTGGATGAATCATGCTATACTAAACATTAAATATTTTGACCTAATTATATTATAAAAATGGATGGAAAAAACTCAAAGGCTCACTTCCACAATCCACAATCTTACTTCCACTTCTCGTCAATCCTTCTTTAGATATCGATTCCGAGGCTATCTTCACTTTACTTACAACACTCAAAGCCTATGGCATGTCCCCTTATGGGACGGAGCTAGTCGATAGTGCTTTTTCATCTCGTTCCTAGTGATTGCTATAATGTCACCTCATTCATCATTAAGTACCCGTCAACTCAAACTTAACGAAACAGTGACAAGTTTTGTGTGTTCTGCTTCTGGAACGTTGTCCTTCCCAAGGGCAGAACTCCAAAGCTTCTTTTGCTACTGATCTGGGTTCCGTTGGACCTCGTCATAGCACGTGACTGATCCATCCACCTTATAAGATGGATTTGCCGTAGATATCGATTGAAAAATGTCTGAATTATCTTGGTGACCGGTTCAGTCACTTTCCAAGGCTCACACGAATACAGCAGTGTGGATAATACAAAGTTTCGGAATAATTGAAACTTGTTTTGGCTATTGATTGCCAGTAGTTGTATGTAAGAGTAGTAATTACCCAGACCCAACCAATGCAGACACTTTGCTCTGCAAAATAACTAAGCTTAATTTTGGTTAAAAGAAGAAAGAGATAGTGCTCCTACAAAACGTCCTGTTTTAGCTAAAACCATGCAAACTTGTTATCAATATTATGTCCATAAATTAAAATAATATCCTGAAACCTTAATGGCGCTGGAAGAATTTTCATCTCAGGGCCTGTCTAGGAGGATGAAGGACCCTCAAAATCTTAAAAACTGGTTTTCACAGGTTCCGATTATTAAGTATCCGAGTACAATAATCAATTTCATAACTTATTAATAGGCTTACAGGAGAAAAAAAATGTGGAACACATTCTAGAATTGGGAGCACATATGAATCCAAGGTCATAACTCCAAAAATCGTTGATTGATTTCCAAATGTAAAATCAGTTTTGGGTTATTTAAGTGTACTTACGATATGAAATTTATAACAACTGAAACTTGTACACTTGGTGACTGCGATGAATATTATCCCCGTGGAACCTATAAAATCAATCAAATAACAAAAATGAAGCGTAGAGCTATAACTTTATAATGATGTGCATATGAACAATCCGGCTATAACCATTGCTTCAAAAGAGCATTTTGAACTTATCTGGAACTTACTGTCCCATTTACAATGAAAGGATTAAGCTTAACCGATCTTCTTCAATGTTTGAACTTACTTATAAATCATCAATTCAAAACGTACGTAAAAGTTGGACCCTGTTATAAAATATATGTAGTAATTTTATAACAGGGTCCAACTTTTTTTGGAACTATTCTTAAATATTTAACTAAATTATATTCCAAATTTGAGCTCATTCTAATCATTAGAACCCAAGAATTATGAAAGATCTCGGAAAGTAGAAGCCCTGATGCTAATGTCCTAGGGTCAAACTTTTTCAGGGTCTATTGTTGGATGTTAACCATAAGATTTTCTTCCAAATTTGGGTTCATTCCGATCATTTGATCCAAGATATCTAGAAAATTCTGGTGAGGTTGTATGGGGACCCTATGACCAAGTGGCTCGGTTTGGCCCATTAACGAACTCGTTCTTACTTTTGTTGAGAAAAGCCTCCACACAAAATTGTAGCCAGATCAGTTGAGAATTGCTCGAGCTATCTAAGACACAGACACAGACAGACACACGCAGAAAAATTCTTGTTAGATTTAAACAAGAAAGGCTCCCAAGCAGGTTCTTGTTAACGAAGTTTTTATTAATCCCTAACAAGATCCTGCCTGCCACCAACGTTGATACTTGTTGAAACATTCTTGGGGCTAACAGGATCTTGTTTGTCTTGTTAGCTTCGAACAGGATCTTGTTTTTGAGATTTTTCAAAAAAAAATCTCAATTCCAAGATCTTGCTTGTCTCCAATAAGAATTGTTAACCAAAAGCAGGTTACACCAAGATCCTGTTGATTTTGAATAAGTCAGCCTAACAAGTCTTTTCTCCGTGCAATTGGAACAAATATTGCCGGGACACAATACTCTATAAATAGAGAAGAAAGAGCTTGTATCCTCATTCTAGTTTGCTCCAATGTTTGCACAGAATTTCAGATAATAGTTTTTTGCACAACCATGAGACACATAAAATCTGCAACACTAATTTTTCACCAACCAAGAATTTATAGATGCGACATGAACCGACGATGAAAAACAATAAAAATCAGCGCCAAGCGAATAAAATAAAATAGAATAAAATAAATTGTATACGACGCTAAAAAAGCAGACCAGCCAATTTTGAATGTGAAACCCAGATAGAATAAAACGTGTATCATCAAGCAAGGCGCAACTGGCACACATCAGCATAGAATATATGTTGTGATAGTATAGTATGTTGAGAGCAGCCGAAAAAAAGCCATATTATTTAAGCAAATTAATGTTTATATTCAAATCCATTTAACTAATTGAACACAACCACAATTAGATCAAAAGGTATAAAATTTTATTTTATTTTATATATGTTGTATAGGTATGCTTATGTATAGGAAAATTTTCGTTTCATTTTATGTTATTATCATGTTTTATAACATGTTTAGATTGGATTGAAAATTTTCTGATTCGGATTCCGGATTGCTCAGAAAATAATTTTGATTACACTTTTTACGATAATGGTAATTGTTTGCAAAAGATTCATGCTGTATAAAATCGATTTAGACTAAAAGACACGAATCTGCTCTTCAGAAAAACATCAGACATTAAAGGGGTATATCTAAAAAGGGTGAAATAATAATTAAAATTGAGAATTTCATATGCGTCATTAATATATTTTTCTCCTTTTTCGGTACACAGTTTTATTGCCGATTTTTTTATGTTTTCAAGAGGATGAAGAAGAAAAAGAAAATGTAATGCGGCTTTTCCGATTGAGTGCTGTTTACTTATTTCAAGAAATCAACATAAAAATTTCACCAACATGATTATTATGTCGAAAAAACAACCTAAAATACATTTCATAACTCAAAGCCAAAACAGAAGAGTACCTCAAAAATTCCAAATGTTATCTTAATGGTTACCTTTATCAAAAATTACCTTAATTACGATTTTATACAGAACTGAACAAAAAATCTCCCCGTAGTCGATATTTTGTTTGATGCAAAGCCGCGTTAAATTCAACGCGTCATAAATTTTGAAAAATTAAGTTTCAATATTACAATTTTCCCAATAAATTATTTATTTAATTACTATACGATGGATTCTTTCATTTTCTTTAAAACTCTTTCTTTGATGGATTATAGCGAGATGGTGCGTGAATTAAGCATTGCGATTATGATTATGGAAAGGGCGTTTGTTTGTTTGTTTTTTATTTGCATTATAATGTGGTAAACTGTACTTTTGTTTTTATTTTCCATCTAGTGGAATGGAAATGCTTATTATTCTGTATATTTAGTTGAAGAATTCGTACAATTATATGGTCATGAAACAGGAAAGTCAAGTGTGAAACGCATTAATATTTATTTTTGAAAATGCATATTCGATCGAAAACTTGAAAGCATTTTTAACCCTAAAATGAGCCATATGGCGCTGAAAACGTTTATTGATAGGAGACTTGAATGAGAAACCCTAGTTCAAAGATGTACAACCAGGGTCCGTCGTCACATAGTGGGTCCAAAGCCAAAAACTCTGGCCAAAATTCCAGAGCCACTGTTAATCATATAATATTATTTTGCTGCTTGTTTTAGGGATGAATAAAGTTAAAACAGACAGACAGACAGCTTTACTTCAACACCCTACAAAAGAAGAAAACGTTATCTAATCCGTAAAAATAAAAATTCACTATTTTGCAAGGAAACTGTATAGTGTATACACTTGGTGAAAGTCTTAAAAACCTAAAACATAAATTATATTCACATGTGGGTGCATTTAGTCTATATCCATGACACTAGCGTAATTATTAATCGATATGTCTGAACTTTGAGACATTTTTGGACAGAAGTAAGGACGAGTTCATTAATGGGCCAAGCTGGACTACTCGCCAGATTTTCCTATTAATCTCAAGTTCTAATAATTGGATTGGACTCAAATTCGGAAAATAAGCTTCTGGACTACTAAAGACCAAATTTAAATCTGAGGCCAAGATCTCGGGATGATTATTGCACACATGAACGGGTGGACGTAGAGCCGAATTGTATGGAGGATTTTCAAACGATGAAATTCAACAACATACCTCTCCAAAAATTTGCTATTTGGTCCAAGGATCATCCCTGATTTTTCTCAGATACTTTGAATTGACCGTTATGCAACGCCGTACATTTCATCTAAATTAACGGTGGTTCTAAACTACACTGAGCCTGTAGGCCCAATTGTCTTATGAACATTTTATTTACAAATATTTTGAGTCTTTGTTGACATATATCGGACCATTAGTTCTTGAAATATTTCAAAAAGTTCGTTTGGCTCTCAGAATATTTTGTATACCTCGGAAAATTTTAAAATCTTGAACTAAGTNCATATATCGGACCATTAGTTCTTGAAATATTTCAAAAAGTTCGTTTGGCTCTCAGAATATTTTGTATACCTCGGAAAATTTTAAAATCTTGAACTAAGTAAATTAGAACCAGAAAAACGTAGGAAACCACAAAGTCTTGTAATTGGAAGCACCGGGAATGGATGATCTTATCCCAAATTCAGCATAGGAACTGTTCTTGGATACTTACAAAAGCTTATAATCCAAATTGGAGCTCATTCCGATCACTAGAACTCGAGAATTCTGGAAGTGGACAGTACCTAGAAGCCTAAAAATCCGGATGTCCCGGGTTCAAACTTTTTTAGGAACTGTTTTTGGCTACTTACCACAAGATTATGTTCCAAATTTGAGCTCATTCCGATCATTAGAACTCAAGATTTCTGGAAAATTCTGAAGGCTCCTACTAACCGGACATTTCCAGAGTTCTCGAGTTTTAGTGATCGGAATGAGCTCAAATTTGGAATATATACTTATGGCAAGTGCTCACTACCCAAGAACAGTTCCTATGTTAAATTTGGGATACCATTATCCATTCCTGGTGCTTCCAATTACCAGACTTTCTTGGATAACTCTGTAAATACTTTTCCGATCCTCTTCAAAATTTGCTTCTTTTTTTTGGCCCAGTTATAGCTAGTCCCTAGGGCCTCTAGGAAGGGAAGGGAGAATAAAATGCCCACGAATTCTTAGAATATTTTAAGAAGATTGGGCCAACAAGGGCCAGTGTAGCTTAAAAAGACCGTTA